>VXBX01005992.1:431056-511197 GCA_013400415.1 Scytalopus superciliaris | reverse complement strand
AGTTGATATAGATATCTAAATAAATAAATATATATATATATCCATTTATTTCTGTATTCTCTACTGCTTTCTAAAGCCACAGAATACCAGAATATATAAAATCTGAAGAGATCAGTGTCTGCCCCTTCTCTTCCCCTCACAAGAAAGTTGTAGACTGCAACGAGGTCTCCCCTCAGTCTCCTCTTCTCCAGGCTGANAGGGTTGCCAGGTGCAGAATCTGGCACTTTCCCATGTTGAATTTCATGTAGTTGGTGATTGCCCAACCCTCTAATTTGTTGAGGTCTCTCTGCAGGGCCTCACTGCCTTTGAGGAAGTCAGCAGCTCCTCCCAGCTTTGTGTCATCTGCAAACTTGCTCAGTATCCCTTCCAGGTCTGTGCCCAAGTAATTTATGAAGATGTTGAAGAGCTCAGGGCCCAGGATGGAGCCCTGTGGAACCCCACTAGTGACAGATCACCAGTCTGATGTCACCCCCTTCACTATTACCCTCTGTGCTCAACCCATAAGCCAATTGTTCACCCACCACATGGCATGTTTATCCAGCTGTGTGTTGGACATATAGTCCAGAAGGATCCTGTGAGAGACAGTATTGAAAGCTTTACTGAAATCCAAAAATATTACAGCAGCTGGCTTCCCTTGATCAACTAGGTGGGTTACCTCGTCATAAAAGAAAATCAGGTTTAATATGCAGAACTTTTCTCTCATGAAGCCATGCTGACTGCTTCATGATCCCTGCTCATGCAAGTTTGCCTTCTGTCTTGCCTTCTTAACTTCTGACATTTGAGAATTGCTGCTCCTGTGCCGTTAGGGATTGATATTAAAAAGTGACCAGCACAGATGAACCCCAGCACCTCCCAAAACATTTTTCCAGGGGACCTTCTTACTAATTCCCTGAGCAGCCTGAAATCTGCTCTCCTCATGTTGAGGTTTTGCTGGCACTTTTCTTCCTGTCAACAGAGATTTTAAACTCAATTACCTCGTGGTTGCTGTGGCCAAGATGGCTTGCCAATCTCCACTTCACTCAAGAGGTCCTCTCTGTTGACAAGCAGCAGATAATCTTTCCAAGTCAGCTCTATTAGGACCTGATCCATAAAGTTGTCAAAATTTCTTGTGGGCTTCCTTCCTTCCTTCCTAACTGATCATGTGATTGTGTGATTCTTCTTCTCAATAGTGATTTCAAGGTCAGAGATGGTACCTAGTCAATACTGGTCAGAAAAATTGGCTGGAGTTTCTTTCTAAGAGTTCTCCAGTGTCACCTGCCACAAAGAAAAATGGGACTCATGTGTGGCCTGGGCTCAGGTTGAGTTTAGGCTGCCTGTCAAAGAATTGAAGACATTCAAGACTGAATTCATGCCACCTAAATTTGCAAGTGGCTTTTGGTGGCACTTCAGGGTCAGTAGAACAAAAAAGGTATGTCCAGACCTTTATATATCAGGAAACTTTTTTATTCAAATAAAATTAATTACTCTGATTTATTTCTACATGTGGGAAGCCTACAGTGACTATCTCATATTTGTGTATCCATGAGGCAGATATCTACTTGTGCTTAGATTAATCTCATTAGTGAGGATGCTTGACTTCATAGTGTTTCCATGACCCTACAGACAAAATGGAGTATAGTCCTAGTGACCAGTCCTTGAAATTGCTGTAACCATTATCTTCAGAGTAAACCAGTGTATGGTCTGTCAGCCCATGCAAAGCTGTTCCTCTTGAGTCAATGACTAGGAAGAGACAGGTAGAGAATATCTCTGCAGAACAAAATGGTAAGAAATGATGAAAATATGGCAGCCAGACATCCCACAGACCTCTGCGTTAGTGCCCTGCCCATTTGTCCAGGAGGATGCTCTGCTATATATTAATCTAGAATTTGTCCTTCTATTGGCCTCTGACATTTGAATCTAAGTTTAAATATGTAAAAACGTGAATAATATGTTGGTTTTCATACAGTGGGAAAGGAAAGGTAGAAATAATGGAGGAATCCACCCACAGAGGAACAAGCAAAGCCACATGTACCTTAGTTTTTGGTCAGTGAAAAAGCATGAACCTACACTTCAGACAAACAGGTGAGGGATGCATCTCCTGCTGGCAGAGCAGGTTATGAGACAATTCACAGAGTGCTTTGGCAAGGGGGCTGGGCACAGTGAGGAACTGAAATTACTCTTGACCTGTCATAGTATGAGGGACAGATATGGTATTAAGGCCAGAGTGTCACCTGGATGGAAGATTATTGTAGTAAAAAGGTATGAAGTAAACAGAAAGTATTTCTTTCTTTCCATTGGATCTAGAAAGGACTAGTAAGATGTAGACATCTGTGTTTGGGTAGACGAATCCCATTCAAGTTCTTTTGCCAAATTTTGCTTGTTGTCTGCCTGTCCAGTTGTTGCTTACCTTCTACTTCAGGTATTAGCAGATATTAAAAGATAAATAACATTTGGAGAAGGATTAGTCATTGTTCACCATGTACTTCAGTGTCATTTTAGTATTTTCAGACGTTCTTTGCTGTGCTGGCTCTTAATAACAATTTCCCACATAGTTAGGTTAAACTGTAGAAACATCAAATATGATTTTACTTTACAGTAGTACTGGAAGAATATCAATGAGGAAAACAACAAGAATTAAACAGATCTGCTATTCTGACAGTCATATTAAAGGTAAAATATACTGTATGCATAGCTTTATTCAGAATATTAGACATTTTAAGAGTTCATTTGCTCTGTCTAAGGTTCCAGATAATGGAGTGATTGAATTATATAGATAAATAGAATCTGATCTTTCACATATAATACTTACACTGGAAATCAGAGCAATAAGCAATAAGATATATTATAAAACAGAAGTTCTGAAATGAAAGAATTTCCAAAATCTGTAACTAAATCAGTAGGCAAAGTCAGTTCCTGAAGATCAGTTCCTGAAGTTAGAAACAGTAGTTTGACTTAAAAATTCTGCCTTATTCATATTTAGTAAAATAACATTGCATTTTCAGTTCTACTGCTAGGGACAAATCTTGATATAAGAGATAAAACTCTTAGGTATATTTGACAATGAAAAACATGAACTGTAGGAACACCTGAAATATGATCCCTCTCCTAAACTAGTGCAGAAATCAATAGAAAGTCTTCATTTGATAGGTGTAATTACAATGGCATGATTCTTTTGATGTAATGAATTTCCCTCTAACTCCTTTGCATTTCATAGGAAAATAACATTTTTGTTCCTTTGCAACAAAGGTCTGAAGTTTCTACACTAATTTAAACAATGACAAATCAGGTAAAAAGTAGGCTTCTATGAATAATTCATTACAAAACAATGTATATAATTAATTGAACTTATTTGTTTGTTTACTTCTTTAGCCAATGTCCTCAAACATATCACAAATATTTGCAAGTTGTCCTGTTTTGAATTTATGCACTCCTACTAAAATAGTACTGTGGATTTTTTAGAGGTGATTTGTGAATGAGGAATATGTAATTTCTGTATTTTAAACAAAAAAGTCCTTTGTAAAGACCTGTTTCTGCAATCAGAAGTAAAAGCGAAGAATTAAGAATGAAATAAAAATAAGAATCAAAAACTATGAGGAAAACTGTATGCGAAAAGATTTAAAAAATTAATGTCTATGAAAGATTTATTTTAATATTTCCCATAAGGTGCTGGACATGTGGCTTTAATTCACCATCATTTAGCATTCACGAGGGATCAACTTTATCATTTAAACACCAAAACACAGAAAACATAGGGACAAATACGACATATTAAATGTCTCCTTAATTTAGAAAAAAATATATTAGAATATACATTTAAGAATATTATGGCATTTATGTAGTAGGTAAAGTATTTATGCAGGGTATTATGCAAGTGTAATAGATTCTCTGTATGTTTCTTTAAACAAGTTAGTTGGGGAAATAAGTCAGTATTTTATGTTAAATGTTAAATGTATTTTGGTAATGTTAGGATAACAGTGTAGTGTAAAGAATTATATAACAGATAATTATCATTCTAATACCACTTCTGATTATGATTAATTTTCACCACAGTTTCAGATTTCTAAGACTATGTCCTGGTTTTTCACTGTGTGACTCCCTACAGCAAAGAACAGTTTGCCACTAACAAATCAAAGTGGTTACTCTGAATACATTTGGTCTTTGTGGTACCTGTAATTCTGTAATATTTAATCCATATAGAGTGTGCATAATGTCTTTTCATTTATAGAAATAAGTGCTTGACAAGGGATCTGGCAGTCAGGTCAGCACTGCTATTCTTAAAAATGTTGTTGCCATTCTTGTGACAGTTTTTCTTAAAGCCCATTACAGAATTTACTAGGTAGGAATCTTGATTTTCCCTTTCTAACATAAAAGCTTTCCTAATTATTTGTTTCTATAGAGAAGCTTGAATATGAGACCCTCAAAGGTTCAAAAACAAGCAGGCAAACAAAAAGAAAATATATCTGTCTGTTTGTTCTGTTTTGTATAGTGTCTATTTCAGCAAACTTTGTGTTTTTAATAAAAAGGCCTGAGTGAAATTTTTTTAAACAATTTTTATTCCTTATACTAGTATATGTAATTTTTATTTGATGTATCCTGTACTGTGAAATAAGCCTTGGGTCAGAGTAAAGAAAATAGTTATGAAACACATTGGTGTATGAAAAATATAGGGTGTATTTTCTATATGCAGATATCAGAAGCTTTTTACAATGGGGGTAGTAAAACACTGGAACAGATTGTCCGGAGAAGTAGTGAACGCCCCATTGCTGTGAACATTTGAGGTTGGGCTGGATGTGGCTTTGAGAAGCCTGATCTGGTTGAATGTCCCTGCTCGTTTTGGAGGGGGAGGTTGGAAACAAGCGACCTTTAAAGGACCCTTCCATGGCAAACCATTCTGAATTTCTATAACTGTGTGGCAAAGGCATACTTGACTTTCAAAAGATGTTTTTGCTGCAAACATTTACTTTTCCTTTTCTGATGGTATTAAAATTGGGAGATAAATGGAGATAAAATTGGAATATGCTCTCCTGTAGTTTTCATGAGTTCTCTGGAGGTTGGTCTCATGACAGACCTGTAGTTTTTTATCTGGAGACCTCTTACAGATTTCCCTGGTTTTTTTCTAGTCTGTCAACTATACCTATAATGTCAAGGAAACTTACTAGCGTGTACCAATTTCAGTAATACGTGATGAAATTATACACTATGGATCCCAACAGACGTGTAGAATACAGTGATGCCTCACAGGGCAAAACAGAGTAAATTGAATGTAAAATATAAAAATTCTTCCCCTTATTGCCTTAAACACTGCTTCTTTTCTGATTGGCAAATTTTTATATGACTTTCATATCTGCAATATTTTATCACAGTTGAGTGATACATTTAATTATATTTTTACACCCTTCTTAGGGAAAATATCCTCTCAAACTCCCACTAGCCACACTTCCTTTAGGATTATAATATAACTTGTGAGTCAAAAATTAAATATTAAAATCTTTCTTAAAAGTAATTAATAAGCTTGTTGCAGCCAAAAGCTTCATTAGACACAAACAGCCACAGGTACGCAGAATTAAATGGCAGGCAGGATAAGATGAAGCAGAGAGTATTATTGATCCCTTACCAACAGGTATGTGCAATTGAGTTACAGCTATCAGTGTATCTACATACAAGACATTAGAGGAGATCCAGGGAAATTTACCTTGAAATGGAAGATAAATTCAGTGATCAGGACACCGTGACATAGCAGGCTTCACAATGGTTGGAATAAAACAACAACCTGACACTTATTTCATGCAGGTGGATATAATAGACTTCAATCTGTGCAACAAGCACAGTGTTCTAAATAGGTACATTTTATTGCATGTTGCTTTTGCATAGGGTTCCCTCTGCAGCAAAACTTTGAAGCCAATTTCGTAAGTAAATGTGACTTTGTCTTGGAAAACCCTTAAATCTGTTTTCAGTAACTTAAACATCATGAAGTCACAAGCACTACAAACCTTATCCTAGGATTATCTTGATTAAGGCACAAAACATTAAAAGCAAATTATTATGAAAGTATGAAACAATTTGCCCTTAATGTTTCAGTCATATCTGTAAAAAATATGACTTAAATCTAGTTTTATTAATAATACATATTTTAATTAAACGGCTAGAGGTGCATCTAGCAGGAAAAATTGAATCTTCACTGGATTTCACATACTTGTATGATTCATGGGCAGTAAATATGCAAAGCTTTATGCCCATAAGGCAATCAAACTGCAAAGCTGTTATGCATGTTTTTGTCTGAAAGAATGAAGTCTAGTAAGCCTTAGAAATAAAAATAATAACAATAAAAATAATAACAACAATAAATGCTCTAAAAATTAATCTATTTTTGTAGACCTAATGCATTTCTAGATACAATTGTCATTTTTTGCCAGCTGCATGATGTTGAAAACATATTTATTGTTGTTTTCATCAATCTCATTACACAAATTTTGCTTGTATGGGTATGTATATATACACAGTATCACAACTTCAGCAATAAAACCATAGGATAAAAATTATCATGCTACAGTAGCATAGCATGAAATGCTTTCATTGCAGACTGGGGAATGAACAGTTCTGCAGTCTGCTGATCTACTAACAAAGCCTCTCCTCATTTACATCAGGATTGTTTTGAAAGGTCTAACTCTGCATGCCTAGTTTGCTTTATCTTTTGTTCACTTCATCAAACATTCAGCTCAGTTATATTTAATGACAACTACACTGTGCACACCACCAACACCTCTCACCTGGTGGTGTCAAAACACAAAAGCAAACATGAAGTAATTACAATCTACAATGCTTCTTTGAGGTAACTCTATGGTGCAAAATTGCCACCTCTTATTGAGTGGAGTGCTGCAACTGCTCATAACACCCTGCAATAACACAGTGCAGTAAATGGCTGCATGTTAAGGATATAAACTTTGCTAATGTACTAACTTGGTGAAACTGAGCTTAAAAACTTGCTTTTCAAGTTTCAAACACTTGTCGAAAGAACTATAATTGCCATCAGATTTTCTATCACTGCAGTTAATGAATGCTATGTCACAATTTTCTTATAAGAAAAAGATCCCAGTCACACTCATTTCAGAGTCAGAAAACTGATGAACCAAAAAACTGGAGGTCCTAATTTCTCCTGATTTAGAATCAGAGATGCACAAGTAACAGATTTAGTTTTGGGGTGTTTTTTGCTGGGGGATTGGCATTTTGGTGTTGAGTAGACCCAAAGTACAGCTCTTGTTTTCATAGGAGTGAAAATCACAATCTGTTGTATAGTGGCTAAGATAGGGCCAAAAAAAAATTATCACTTCATTTGAAATCTCTTTTCAGTTACAACTTACAAAAAGTTGTCTTTAATCTGAAAAATGATGACAGAGGGGCTAACTCTAACATATAGGCATCTATGGACACTTAAACTTGTTGAAATTTGCACTACTGATTTGGACTGTTCTGCTAGAAAGACAAAGATTTTAAGGGGAAATATGAAGAAGATTGTTGTATGAAAAAGGGAAGGACTAAAATAGTCAAGAACTACTGAAGAGAAGGATGCATCAGTCCTGAAAAATTTATGCTTAATTCTGAGGTGAAGAGAGAGATCTATTTCTATCTCTTATTTATAATCCTGAGCTCTCAATTAAGCTGAGGCATGAAATCAGTCATTTTTGAAAGTAAACTGAGGTGAAATGCTACTATCTTATTTTGAATCTCAGGGACAGTCTAGTCCATATTCTTCCTCCTATCAAAAGCAGTGTTTTAATCCAAATTCCTGTTGCTCTCTAAGGGAGTACCCTATGCACTGATATGGCATATGTTCAGATAATTTCTCTCAATTTCACCTCTTTGAATTGTCCTGCCTCATTTTATTTATATATATATATAAATATGTGAAAGTTCACTGGACTAAGGAATAGATAGCAGATCCTGTAGTTCAATGTTTGAACCAACAATTACATTTGTAAAAATAGGAATCTCCTGCATGAAGGATGCATTTTAAAGTAGTACCTGAAAAATAATGGATGAATTGGACAATGAGTCAGAACCAAATATATAAACAGATCTTCAGCCAGCATACTTGGCACTTCAAGCCTTTCTATTTTACTTTACTTCCATGTGTGTGCATCTCAGGGCTTGCTCTTGGGACACAGTGAAGCCCTAGAGCTCATGAATCCTCTCAAATTCATCTTCATTTGAAGGAGGGGGAATGCTGACTAATTCTTTTTAAGAGAAACTCTGCCAGAACCTATACCGTGTCTTTCTTAGTCTGGACCAGTCCAAAGACCTCAGTGATTCCATCCATGATAGCTGAGTTCATGTTCCGACCTGAGACAGAAGCAATGCTGTCTCCTGGCTCAAGCTAAACCACTCTATCTGTCACAGTGACTTTAAGATAAATAAAAGGGAGTTTGACTATGGGTCTTTCAGCTTGTCTCTTGCAAATCTCTGAAAAATTTGCATCTTGTGGCACTAAGATGCCAGATGCCAGCACAGTACACAAGACTGAGTCCTGGGGACACATCGAGCCGGAAGTAAGCATATCAACCCCCAACCCATCAAAGACCTTCTAGTATTTCTTTTGCTTTGATTTTACCACCTAGGCTTCAGGTGGGGTCATCTGTGGTAAGCTACTCTCCTACGATATGTTGAGTAATGCAATAAGTATCAAATACATTAATTAATTAATCCAATTGTTTTTCAGTTAAATTGCAACAGCTGTAACCTCCATATCAAATACATTATCTGAAATAAAACAGCTTAACCATGGGCCATGAGCTACTAGGAGGGTGAAAAAGATAAAAGCTTGTGTACCCACCATGAGCATGAACTGAGTTCACTCTCATTCCACAGTCTGACCAACAGACAGCAGCACAGAGCACGTACATGAGTGCCAAGGCAGTTTGGCTCTGGCTGTGTTCAGACTGTTCTTATTGACTCAAGAGACCAATAAAACAAACTTATAGGGTATGACATAACACTTTCTTTGTGAGGGAAGAAATGTGAATGTACCTGAAGTATGTTTGTCTATTTATCAATTAACACAAAAAGTAGCACTGCTTTCAGCCAGTATTAATTTAGGCACTAATGTGGCATTACTGTGCTTTTATTTACATCAGAGGAAAATGAATGCTGTATGCCATCTTCCTTTTAGCACAATGCTACAAGCCAAGTGAATAGATTTTGCAACACTAGTATTTCAGTGTATCAAGACTTTTTCTTAAATAGTTAATTCATTATGGTTGTACACCAATTGAATTTCCAAACAGCTCAGAAATAAGCACTCCAAAGTATGAAGTTAATTATATTAATATATATCTTCATACAGTCAGGGAAGTAACAAAACAAATTGATGGCAAGACATAACATTATGAGACAGTACAGATTTTAAGAAATAGCAGAAATAATTTATAAATTGAAGTGGTGATAAAAGGGCACAAACATAATTATTTTTAAAATGTTTTTTTAAATAATATTTCATGGAGATAGTAGATAGTGTTTTCCCAGAGGAAGAAGGAAAACTGTTATGAAAATGAAGCTCATGAAGGAGTGGAGGAATTTAAATATGTAGGGTATGGTTTTCAAATGCACTGAGCTTTGGCTTGAGCTCTCTTTCAGGTGAAGTCAACTGTGAAACTGCTATTGACTTCCACAGAAGCAGAGCCATGCCCCCATACATGCTCTCAGCAATGCCACCTGTGAAATCTGAAATATATTTAGGTCTCAATGAGACACAGCCAGTAGATCTGGCATGAGTGGAAGATAATGAGAGAAACTCTTTGTGATTCTTGCAAAGAAGAACCAGAAGAAAACACAGAACCAGCACCTGCAATTACCTCTAAATCTATTGATCCATGACTGAATTGCTGATTAAGGACACAATCAACATAAAGTCTCCAGTGTCTGCTAGGGATAACCAGACCTTTTCTAGTCATGCACAGTGGACAGAAGAAGATAAAGGAGGGATACAAGGACATCTGAGTTATTTGTCTGAATTGTCTTCAAAGAGATCTGTTGCTCTGCATGAAATGCAGAGTGGAGGAGAGGCTTGGCTTCTTTCTCCACCCACAGTCCTCCAGCATTATCCCAGAAGATTTTGCAATCGTAGACATCTCACATGATCTTATGCCCCACACGCTCCTGGAACACATAGTTTCACATTCCTTTGGAAACCTTTAACTGAACAGCCTCTCACCTGCAAAAAAGCCAAATCCTGCCCTTCTACACAAACAAGATTTATATAGTGAGAATCACATGGACACCACAGAAGTTCAAAGATGATCCAGGGAAAAACACCATGGGTGTGGATGTTCAGATTAGTTCCAAAGATGGTTGGTTGTCAGCAGTGTAACGCAAATCAGTCTCTGTTACCCATGCTTTGGGCAAGGGTACAGTAATATAAATCTACCTGCACCGTGTGCTACATTTTCTGCATAAGCAGAATAACAAAATTACTTTCGTACACCTACATAGTGTTACTTTATTTTACAATCTTTCAAAAATATGATGTTGCCTCCCCAAAGTCAAGCTTTAGGTTATGCAGGCTGCAATTTATTTTCTATCAATAAGAGAAAAGTTTTATATAGCAGTGATTAGAATGAACTCCAACACAGTGAGTCAATGCATCTATAGACCCACAAGCCATGACTGAAGGCAGGCCTGGATGAATTGCACCCAGTCCACCCCTGGCAGTCATTAGTTCAGCTTGCTATTAGAAATGTCAGAGATGGAGATTTCACAAATTCCCTAAGCAGTATATGCCAGTTAACAACTACTCTGTTCTTTACATACTTTCTAGTGAGATGATCACCATCAAAATTAACAAGATGCATTAAGTGATCGTGTGACTTTGAAGGTACCCCTCAAAATCTTATAGTTTTTATAGGACATAGCTATAGGACACAACCACTGTGAAGCTCATGAAGTACCTTGACTTGTGCAAGCAAGTTATCTTGAAGCAGTTTAACCAGCAGTCAAAAAACTACTTTCAAAGACCACCTCAGCTGGCATCTCAGCAACTCACCTTAGGAACAAAAGAATTGGCTTTCTCAATACTTATTCAAGATTATACAGTTCTTGCACAGAGTATTTAGTCCCATTATTAAAAGACAGAGGTAGACCAGGTCCTAGCTGCTCTTTAAAGATGATGATTAATCTCTCTATGACAGGAATTATTTAAGGACATGGGGGAGATTAGAAACACAGGCACTTAGTTTCATATAATGAATTCTGCATTACTCTTTACCAGAGGTATACATAGCAGGATATTTTTGTTCTCTCATTGGAGTTCTGGTGGCTGAACTTGTGCAAAGCATCTGGCACTGTCCTGCATATGCATAACATTTTTGTCTCTACACTGGAGACACATGGAATTTGATAGAAGGACCACTCAGGAGATAAGATATTGGTTGGAGGTCGTGCTCAAAGAACTACAATCGTTGGCTTGATGTCCAAGTGGAGACCAGAGACTAGTGGCATTCCTCAGCAATCAGTGTTAGAACTAGCACTGTTTAATATTTCTGTTTCTGTTTCTATTTAACATTTCAACATGCACAGTAGGATTCAGTGCACCCTCAGCAAGTTTGCTGACAACACCAGACTATGTGGTGCGGTTGACACGCTGGAAGGAAGGGATGCCAATCAGAAAGATCCTGATAGGCTTGAGAGGTGTTGTGCCTGTGAGGACCTTATGAAGTTCAACAAGGCCAAGAGTAAGGTGCTATGCCTAGGTTGGGGCAATTCCAAGCAAAAATACAGGCTGGGCAGAGAATGTATCAAGACTAGTCTTGGGAGTAAAGACTTACCAGTGTTTGGGGATGAAAAGCTCAAAATGACTCAGCAGCGTGTGCTTGCAACCCAGAAGGCCAACCACATCCTGGGCTACGTCAGAAGAGGTGTGGTCAGCAGGTTAAGACTCTGCTGCTCTACTCTGCTCTTGTGAGATCCTACCTGGAGTACTGCATCCAGCTCAGGGACCCTCATCAAAAGAAGGAAGTGAACCTATTGGCATAGATCCAGAGAAAGGTGACAAAGGTGATCAGAGGGCTGAAGTGCCTCTCCTGTGAAGACAGGCTGAGGGTTTTGGGGTTGTTGGGTATGGACAAGAGAAGGCTCCAGGGACATCTTAAACCATCCTTCAGTACGTAAAAGGAGCCTAGAGAAAAGCTGGAGAGGGATTTTTTACAAGGGCATTTATTGATAGGACGAAGTGGAATGACTTTAAAATGAAAATTAATAGGCTTAGATTGGATATTAGGAAGAAATTCTTTACTGTGAGGGTGGTGAGACACTGAAACAAGTTGCCCAGAGAAGCTGTGGATGCCCCATCCCTAGTGTTCGAGGACAGGTTGAATGTGGCTCTGAGCAGTCTGGTCTAGTGGAAGGTGTGCCTACCCGTGGCAGAGGGGCTGGATCTAGATGATCNGATGTTCAGATTAGTTCCAAAGATGGTTGGTTGTCAGCAGTGTAACGCAAATCAGTCTCTGTTACCCATGCTTTGGGCAAGGGTACAGTAATATAAATCTACCTGCACCGTGTGCTACATTTTCTGCATAAGCAGAATAACAAAATTACTTTCGTACACCTACATAGTGTTACTTTATTTTACAATCTTTCAAAAATATGATGTTGCCTCCCCAAAGTCAAGCTTTAGGTTATGCAGGCTGCAATTTATTTTCTATCAATAAGAGAAAAGTTTTATATAGCAGTGATTAGAATGAACTCCAACACAGTGAGTCAATGCATCTATAGACCCACAAGCCATGACTGAAGGCAGGCCTGGATGAATTGCACCCAGTCCACCCCTGGCAGTCATTAGTTCAGCTTGCTATTAGAAATGTCAGAGATGGAGATTTCACAAATTCCCTAAGCAGTATATGCCAGTTAACAACTACTCTGTTCTTTACATACTTTCTAGTGAGATGATCACCATCAAAATTAACAAGATGCATTAAGTGATCGTGTGACTTTGAAGGTACCCCTCAAAATCTTATAGTTTTTATAGGACATAGCTATAGGACACAACCACTGTGAAGCTCATGAAGTACCTTGACTTGTGCAAGCAAGTTATCTTGAAGCAGTTTAACCAGCAGTCAAAAAACTACTTTCAAAGACCACCTCAGCTGGCATCTCAGCAACTCACCTTAGGAACAAAAGAATTGGCTTTCTCAATACTTATTCAAGATTATACAGTTCTTGCACAGAGTATTTAGTCCCATTATTAAAAGACAGAGGTAGACCAGGTCCTAGCTGCTCTTTAAAGATGATGATTAATCTCTCTATGACAGGAATTATTTAAGGACATGGGGGAGATTAGAAACACAGGCACTTAGTTTCATATAATGAATTCTGCATTACTCTTTACCAGAGGTATACATAGCAGGATATTTTTGTTCTCTCATTGGAGTTCTGGTGGCTGAACTTGTGCAAAGCATCTGGCACTGTCCTGCATATGCATAACATTTTTGTCTCTACACTGGAGACACATGGAATTTGATAGAAGGACCACTCAGGAGATAAGATATTGGTTGGAGGTCGTGCTCAAAGAACTACAATCGTTGGCTTGATGTCCAAGTGGAGACCAGAGACTAGTGGCATTCCTCAGCAATCAGTGTTAGAACTAGCACTGTTTAATATTTCTGTTTCTGTTTCTATTTAACATTTCAACATGCACAGTAGGATTCAGTGCACCCTCAGCAAGTTTGCTGACAACACCAGACTATGTGGTGCGGTTGACACGCTGGAAGGAAGGGATGCCAATCAGAAAGATCCTGATAGGCTTGAGAGGTGTTGTGCCTGTGAGGATCTTATGAAGTTCAACAAGGCCAAGAGTAAGGTGCTATGCCTAGGTTGGGGCAATTCCAAGCAAAAATACAGGCTGGGCAGAGAATGTATCAAGACTAGTCTTGGGAGTAAAGACTTACCAGTGTTTGGGGATGAAAAGCTCAAAATGACTCAGCAGCGTGTGCTTGCAACCCAGAAGGCCAACCACATCCTGGGCTACGTCAGAAGAGGTGTGGTCAGCAGGTTAAGACTCTGCTGCTCTACTCTGCTCTTGTGAGATCCTACCTGGAGTACTGCATCCAGCTCAGGGACCCTCATCAAAAGAAGGAAGTGAACCTATTGGCATAGATCCAGAGAAAGGTGACAAAGGTGATCAGAGGGCTGAAGTGCCTCTCCTGTGAAGACAGGCTGAGGGTTTTGGGGTTGTTGGGTATGGACAAGAGAAGGCTCCAGGGACATCTTAAACCATCCTTCAGTACGTAAAAGGAGCCTAGAGAAAAGCTGGAGAGGGATTTTTTACAAGGGCATTTATTGATAGGACGAAGTGGAATGACTTTAAAATGAAAATTAATAGGCTTAGATTGGATATTAGGAAGAAATTCTTTACTGTGAGGGTGGTGAGACACTGAAACAAGTTGCCCAGAGAAGCTGTGGATGCCCCATCCTTAGTGTTCGAGGACAGGTTGAATGTGGCTCTGAGCAGTCTGGTCTAGTGGAAGGTGTGCCTACCCGNTAGAGAAAAGCTGGAGAGGGATTTTTTACAAGGGCATTTATTGATAGGACGAAGTGGAATGACTTTAAAATGAAAATTAATAGGCTTAGATTGGATATTAGGAAGAAATTCTTTACTGTGAGGGTGGTGAGACACTGAAACAAGTTGCCCAGAGAAGCTGTGGATGCCCCATCCCTAGTGTTCGAGGACAGGTTGAATGTGGCTCTGAGCAGTCTGGTCTAGTGGAAGGTGTGCCTACCCGTGGCAGAGGGGCTGGATCTAGATGATCTTTAAAGTCCCTTCCAGTGCAAACCATTCTGTGACTCCATGATCATGAAGTATGGCAACACAAGTAAATAATAGACTGAAACAGAGCATGAGGCTTTTATCTCAAAAAAAACCAACCTCACAACACATTTGCATTCAGTGTGTTTCTCAAATGTGTCATGTGTCTCAAATGTGTCATGTCCTATTATATCCAGTCAGAGTAACTTAATGCAACCAACAGACTCTAAACAGAATGAAGAAAAAGCCATATCTTAAGCCAGATGCAAAGTAAAATGATGATGCATGAAGAAGGCTGCATGTCACACTGCTAACTGGCCGAATTCTACGAAGAAAGAAATAATTATTGCTCACAGAAATGAGATACACACTGAGCAAAACATGCATAAAACAATATATTGAAGCACCTTGGAAATCTAATTTATATACAAGTATTACACCTTAAAAAATCAGTACTCTTCAAAATAAATTCCATTTCTAAATATTATGAAGAAACAAGAACATGTGTGTGCAAAAAAGCAGATGTGCACAAAGATCTCTGAGGCAACTCACTGAAGGTAGAAATAACTATGCCTCTTGTGAAGGTTTTTCCACTTCCCAGTGGTATAGAATTCATCTCACAATTTAAAATCTATTTATTGACTTTGAAGGCAACCATGTAAAATGCTGTCCATGAAGGGAAATGAGCATTTCTGGGGTTTAGCTCATACCACCCATCTTAGAAACCTTAAGTTAATTTCACTTTGCAGATTAGTTCTATGCCATTACATTCAAACTATTTTTTTACTAAATGTGGATTCAAATCTATCTGAGCTGACAACAAAACTTGAAACTGAGGTGCATGTCCACCACTGTACCTCTTTTCTCTTTGCCATTTCCTGCAGAAAAGGGAAAGTACAAAATCCTGTGAATGTGGAGAACCCTTGTTCTTACTCTAAGAACCTGGTCTTCAGTCTAGTAATAAATAAATAGCTAAAATATCACTTCTAAAGCATTCTTCAGACATTGTTTTTCTATGAAAATATTAAGAAGGTTTGAAAAAAACCAACACCTTTTTCTTTAGAAAGTTTACATGTTATGTGGTTAATAACATTTCCATTCAAAGTTTTGAATTTGAAGAATTTTGTGGTAGTATTTAGGAAACTCACCTATTAACAGGTTTCATTGTCTGTGTTACTGTTTTAGGTCAGATCGGGATGGTGTTGTTGAAGTGAAACTTCCTAGTCATCCTCACCTGCTGTCTTGATTCACACTGTGATGTGGCCACAGGGAGCTGTGTCGTTTTCAGAATGAGCTGAACCCTAAGGTGTTCTTCAGGAACCGTCTGACATCCTTTGACAGTTGAGAACAGAAGCAGTCCAAAGTCAACTCCCACCCCAAAATGGTCAGTGTGGATGTCTTTGCAGTTTGGTCACTTTGCAACCATTTTCCCTGTGGGTCTGCTTGTATTGCTCCATCTTCTAATGCAGGAATAGTCCCAAAGAACCCCAAAAGACAAAGTACTGGCCTTGTAAATTAAGATGAGTGATTTGTAGAGGAATGCAGAAACTTGCAAGTGTGATTCTATGATTCTAAGTTTTCAGAAGACTTGATCAGGATTTCTGTACAATAGAAATTAGAATGGCACATTGGCCATTTTCACTGTTTTGACTGTGGATTAGGGCAAATTTTAGTTGTTTTCTTCCATTTGACTTGGGGGTTCATTATAAATCCCTAAAAGAGAGAAGATTCAATGCCCACAGCAGCAGAATTGTGTATGTCTGCTGCTGGTGATCAGAAGAGCTGAACTGCTGACAGCTGTAAGTAAATGGGATCATTTAAAAGATCACACGTATGCTTGTATTTCTGCTCTTTGTCATTCTTATCTCACTATAAGCAGAGATAGTTACACATGGTTGGTGGCACAATGCCACAAACTGGCATCTCACAGAAGTAAAAACAAATCAATAATCCCTCTGAAGGTACTAGAACAGCACTGCCCACGATCAAATTTACTCCAAGTTTACAGATAGCTTATTAACTACCCAAATCAAGTGCATATTTTAAATAATGCATAGCAATGTGATCAAGATGAGAAGGTTGGTGAAATGATGCCATTTGTTTGCTTCATACAAAAATTGGGTTCCATCAACTTAATGCCTTTTTTCCTCCATCTAAATTTAATATGTTTAATTTCAGAGTGAGTTTTGATCAATGTGTCCAAATGACTTTTAAATGCTTAGATAAGGTTTTATCAGTCTTCATTTTTCTCATTGGGGCCTCGGTAATATGTTCAGTGATATATAAAATCTGTAGCTCATTCCTGGGTTTAAAAGAAAGAAGAAAAAAAAAATAGAGAGAATGAAAAAAATCAAAAAGAAAGATTTTGTTTAAATTATCTGTTCTTTAGAGATTTAAAAAGTACCCTAAATGTAATACAACATCAACATTCTTTCCTCAGTTCACTTTTGACTATTCCTAGATTGACCCTCTTACCCATCAGTGTAGTGTTTTCTAGTTTATTATGCATTTTTCTTATTGAATAGTCCTTTGTTTCTCAATGGATTGTTTAAGTTTTTAATATTGTTAGTGTTGAGAGATAAACGTTTTGGTACATATTGGAGAGTAATAAATTGTGTTGAACATTGATAAACTAACGCAATTACTAGCAAGGTCACCGAGTCAGCTAATTTAGAAATATCAGTACTTGGATTTTGAGTTGTCCCCTGGAGAACTGCAGCCACTTTATTAAAGCAGGAGGGTGAGGAGAAAATGGTACATTAGGATTGATCTTTTGATCTAATTGTGGACCTCTGCCATTCCTTGTTTGACCAAAAGTGCTTAGCAAGCACGAGGAAACACAGTTCAACTAATTGAGGAACATCCCTTAAAAGCCAAAGGGATTGTGGGAAAAGGAAACAAATTGCAATTTGAACAGTTTTATGGTGTTAGTTATCAATGAAAAGGTGTAAATACTGTACAATTAATCTTTTCTTTTCACGTGGGAATTTTTGAGGCTTGCAGACATACCACAATCATACTTCCAATATGTTCAAGCAACTAAATTTCTTATACTGCTGAAGTTCCAGTTAAGCAATATTGAAAATGAATAATATTTTCTGTCTTGTGACTTATTTTTAAAGAATTAATGTAAGACCCCTGCAACAGCATTCAGTCACTAGACAAAAGCACGTACTGTTGGACCAGAAATACCATGGAATGCTCATATTACAAAAGAAAAGCAAAAGAAGTCCATCTGCTTCAGAGAACTAAATTGAGGCACATATTTAAACTTAAATGCATTTTCATGAATGAAAGACACTTTCATTTGCCTTTTTTTGATCTCTCTATAGGTGATGTATATCTATTTATTTTACCATACTGGAATCACTGGTATTGTACTGTGATGGTGCGTCCCCTCCTTCCCTCAGGGCACACTATGATCTGAGAAGCAACCTTAAAACACTCATTGGCAACAAATACGACTTTAAAAGGTGTGTGTATTAATTAGTAGGCTGGCATGCTGAAACTAAGAGTAATGATAATGGGACATGTGCCATTATCTCTATAGAACTGTTTCAATTTGATTCTAGCCAGTAACAACTGGGAGTCATCACTTTCTGAAAGGCAGTTGGCTGCCTAATTCAAATAAGTAGAGAAAATTATTTATTAAAGGACACGCACAATGACACCAAAACAGTATTATCATAATAGATTGTCCATAATCATCACACAAGTTTGAAAAATTTTGCTGGCATTGTCTCTTTTTCTGTCTTTGTTTCTTTACTTCCTTCTTCCCTCTCTTTCCCCCACCTACTGCCCTCACCCCCCAGCTTTTCCTAAGTTGTTTCAGCACAAACAGATGCAGGGACAAAGCACTCATATAGATGCTAAAAACTGCAGAAGGAAAATGTTTCAGATGTATTTCAGTTTGGAGATTTTGGGCTTTATATCTTTTTCATGATGTCGTTATTTCATGGACAGTCAGAGACATTGGAACACAGCTGCAGTTCTTGACATCCTCCA
The DNA here is from genome assembly GCA_013400415.1 of Scytalopus superciliaris. Classification (NCBI taxonomy): domain Eukaryota; kingdom Metazoa; phylum Chordata; class Aves; order Passeriformes; family Rhinocryptidae; genus Scytalopus; species Scytalopus superciliaris. Next base: position 492,425 of record VXBX01005992.1, on the reverse strand, counting down.
TTTAGACACATCTAGGTATCTGCAAGACATGTATTCCAGGAGAGATGAGTATCTAAGCTCTTATTGTGGTCAGTTGGGAACAAGTCAGTCAGAGGACTTTGGAAAGCTATTTAGCTGACCGTATGTAGCAGATGAGCACAGACTGCACTGACTCATCCATTGCCTGTATGTGGATGCCTAGTGCACTCTGAAAGTACCTCATACCATGGCAGCGAGGAGCTACACATAATTTACCTTACTTCTCAGCCTGTAGTGTATACCTTGATAGCCTGTAGATTCAGTTTTCCTGTCTGTGCTGGAATGACACAGGGTAACCACTGACTCAGTATTTCTGAAAATCAAGAAAAAATTTAAATATAATTGAATAGAAAAAGAAATAAAAATCTATTAAACTCCAAGAAGAGTTTCAGAGTTTTGGCAAGCACTAAGTACCAAAATCACGTTTCTTAGGGTTTGTTCTTACTGTGAGCCTGATATGAAATGAAGTCTTATTTTAAAAGTTTAAATTTCCTGAAATTTTTTTCTTTACTTCCCTAATTGATCACTGGCTTCAGTAGAGAAGTGGTGGTCAGTCATCCTTTCTGATAAGAATTCAGTTTTTCAGCTTTGAGAACCGTAACCCTTGGTTTAATACATTACTATTTTAAAAGTGAGGTTTTGTATTACAGGTCTTAAGAAAATCTTTATGACTCAGGTGTCAATACAACCCTCTCACAGACAGTCCCTCTTACTGCCATAGGCTTGTGCCGAGGTGTGAGGCACCAGAGTTTAGTATTCATTCACATGGAAACACATCTCCTTTCAGCTCCCATGAGAAACAGTTTTTTCCTTATGAAATCTACAAAAAATTCCCAATTTACATTTGTTAATTAGGAATCTTTATTCTAAATAGACTAATTAATTACAGCCACACTTACATTTTACATTTAAGTGATTATTTTAGAGGATTTTGTAGACTCCTAATTGCAAGTGTTGCTATTCTCATTAGGATTTCAAGTGCTGTCCCAAATGAAAATGGCAATTGATCTACTAAGCCCTGCAGAGCCATCCAGTTTAACTAGTTTTGTGTATTGCCTAACACACATAGGCAGACACTGCTCTGTGACCCAGTGCATACCAGAGCCAAACAACTGTGGAAAAATGCCTCTTCCTTACAGAATACAAAACAATTACCCAAGCTCCTGCAAAAGTGGAGTACGAGTTGCCCAGGAGGGAAAAGAACTTGATGGTCTCAGTGCTCAGCTTGATCGGGAGTAAAGTGATCACAATAAGAAAAAGGACTTTTGGTTAAAGATATGGAAAGTATATCAGGCTATTCAGAGACTTCTACAGAAGTTACATCTTGCATAGGCAAGCAGCCAACAGGAGCACAGCAAGTACTGATAGTTCTTACATAAAGAATTGGAAAAAGGTCACAAAATAGGGGGAAATTATACAGTATCATTAAAGTTCATTGGAAAGCTTTTGGCTTCATACTATTCTTCAGGTGTTTATTCCTGAAATGGAATTCTGTTATTCTGTTAGTGTAAATATGAACAATATTAATAATTATATTAATAGTAGCAGTGTAGTAATAATCATCATCTAGTAATGCAGTGAAAAGTAGTTTAAAATCACTTATAATCTGAGGAACCTGCTGCCTATGTACTAATTGAGGAATGTAAAAATATCATTCATATCCTTTTAAAAGGATGAGTCAAAACTCAGCAAGAAAAGTTTTGCAGAGGCACTTATCCTCTTCTCCAACAGTTTGACTGAGGGATCCAAAAGAATAAGAATGAACCTGTCAGACTAATTCTTGGGGTGCCTGTGCAGAAGGCTGGGTGTCTCAGCTCCTCCCTGGTGAATGACTAATTAGCCATCAGAACAGAACTGCCTCTGCAGGAGAGACTCTGTTCCCCCCATCACAGTATTTTACAACTTGGCTAATGAGGCCAGGTCACCAGGAACCCGTTGGGAATCTCATCTCCTGCTGGCAGTACTGTTTCTGTCCAAGAAGCAACAGAGAGTGAAGATTTTCCTTAAAATTACCTAATCCCCTTATTTAGAAATGCACGGACTATTTTAGCTTGAGGAAAACTACTGCAGCAAAGGGCTTCCTCTGGCCACAAAAATGGAGCATATATAAACTTGATACAATACGGACCCAAAATTACATTTTAAATTCCTCATTTTTTTACTGTCAAACTCAAGAAACAAAGTTTCATACAGTTCTAACAGCATTGTGACTGCTCCAGATACCATGCCTTTCTGCAGCCTTCTGCGGGCTGCTGTGCCTTTGAACACTTTGGTTCATAAGAAGGAAGAGACATTCATAAAATAAAGCTGAAATTGCAGAAATATCTTACTTTCTTTGGGCCAGAGGGAAGAGACACAAAACAGATGAAGAGATTTGACCCTGGAGTCAAGGACATGGGAATGAATAAATCTTTATTGTGTGGCTGCCTGAACAGGACACTGCACTGGCCAGTTGTGGATGTGCTTTCACAGCAGAATTAACTCCAGTCTACCTTTCTCTTGGTGCCCATTGAAAATTAACTTGTGCAGTTTGGCTATCAACTAATATTGCAACTGAGCTCCTATGGTTTTGGCCAGTTCAGGTGGACTTTGAAATGCAGCTATAAACAAGGGCTCTCTGATTTGAATTTAGACTTGTGAAGGAGCTGATCTCGCCATCCAGAATAGCTCCTTTTGTTGCAAGTCGGTTGGAGTTTTGTACATTGCCTTGGAGGTGAGTCTCTAGTTTCCTTTTTACATATGACCTACAGGACTAGTGTGTGGAGATCAAGACAGAAACACTGTCTACATAGGATGTTGCTGAACACCTATATATAGGTAATTAAATCCCATTTTTATAGTCATAAATCCCTGTCATGATCAGGACTTAATTTGTATTGTATATAAAGACATTCTGTGAATGTTTTACAAAGGTCCTAAGCACTGCAAGGAAAAAAAGTCTTAATATGATTAACATTCTCAACAATTTGCAACATTGTCCAAGGATGCAGAATAGAAGTTCTAATAACTTCAAGCCCCATCAGTATTCACATCAAGAAAAATATTGGAGAGAAGGGGGGAGGGAAAACCAACCCAAAACATAAGAATTAAGGCATTCCTTCAAAACATTAATTTGTAACAAGAAACCAATTATCAGCGTCCATGTAGATGCTTTGTCTTCATCTTGAGTTTTATTTACTGTTTAATGAAGTTGGTTTTCTGTTTTCTTTCATCAGGCAAATGATGAGGTACAGCAAATGACACCAGAAAATTACAAAATAATCCCTGCAAGTTATACAAGGAGACAGAGAATCCATTCTGCATGATCAGAAAGTACAAAGTGATAATAAGAGCAGGCTTGATGGAGGTTATGTCTCACAGCTCTTTAGGTCAGATAATAATGTGCTATGTCATTAAGCTGCGGTATCACTTTCCTGACTATTGTAATTGATGGTTCATGGTATGGATATACTATAAAGAAAGTAGTATGTTTTGAAATCCCATCTATAAAATTGAGATGTGTTTTCTGTAAGCTCTGCATTTCTCTTTGCTCTTCCTTAGGCTATTTCTTTGCCTTTTTGAGTCATGAATAATAAACATAAGCACCTTTATTTGACAGTTCAAAGTAATCTAGCGAATTACACACATATACATGCATATACATCAACACACACATGCATGATAGCATTCACATATATGGTATTACAAATAGTATTCAACATAGTTTTTTATATATATGTATATTACACACACACTATCATGTACATACATTTAAAGAGAGTAAGACAGTGAAAGAAAGTGAGAATTATTCAAATTATTTTGGAAATCTTGACTACTGTGCTGATAAGCATTGTCAGTACAGTTAAATAAAAGAGGCCCCAGGAACAGAGAGACAGGAACACTCTGCTCAAGCTGCTCACACTTTTTAAGTGTCACCTCCCAGTAATTGTCTAGTTTAATTGTCTGCCTTCCAGACGCATTTTCAACTAGTCAAGCTACTTCTCTTCCAACCACAGTTTTGGAAATAGTTTATCTAGAAACCGAGACATGCACCAAAAAATCTGGTTTATGGTCCAGGGGCCACAGTGTGAAGTCAAGGGAAAACACATGTCCTGTTTTGTTGGGTTTTTTGTTTGTTTGGGGTTTGTTTTGTTTTGTTTTTAACAGCCTAGGCAAAGTACAGAAAGAATTTTGCCTATTTAGAGCACTTTTTACTGAATATGAATCAAAACAGACCAATCCATGACCCTATATAAGCACTGCACTCAGTGAAAATGTAACAAATTTGACACATTCAGATCTGGCTTTCTGTAAATTTCTTGCATATGCATAAGAACCATTTTTGCTAGCTTCAACCTCCCTGAGCAGACAGACATCCCAAAAGTATGTCTGCCATAAGTATGGGAAGAGGTGTGTGCCATACATTTTTGCATAAGGCCACAGGATTTCACTCTAGATAAACCATCCAGCTTTAGGAGTGGATACATGTTTTGGATCTTTTTCACACCTTTGCTCTGGATACATCTATGACCCACAAAATTAATATACCGCTTGAGCTCAGACATTCAGACCTTCTAATGACCTTCAGACATAGAGACCTTCTAATGTGGTACTTTAGGCCAAATCTGCATTATGAGCCCTTTGGCAGTGTACGATACCAGGATCTCTACCTGTGTACAGTTGTTTTGGGAATATTATTTATAGCAGTGAAATCTCTTTCACAGTACTCTACAGTCTCACATTAAGAAAGTCTACTCCATTAAACTGGAATAAGTGCAGTTGTGCTCCTCCCACTACCCTAAAGGTCTTTGCAGTAGAGCTGTGCTGGTCTCAGAGCACGATACCCCAGTGCTGCATCATTCATGTGTTCTGGAAAGGAATTCCTCCACTTCTCCAAGAGTCATGAATTTTCCACTTCTCAATCATTCCTTGGCTTACCAGCTAAAAACTACTGTGAGTGCATTAGAATGGGAAGATTAAAAAGAAAAACTCTTGCTTTTTCAGATAAAGTTGTAACTTCAACCTACAATCTTGATCAACATATCTAAATTATTTGCTAAGGTATTTTGAAGGTATTTCTCAACTCACGGGATTTAAAACTGGGATTCTTACTTGGATGGAGAAGCTGCAATTTTCAAATCTTCATGGAGTGTTACTAAAATTCACAGAGGGCCAATACCTTTTCTGTATATTTATGAACAACTTCAACAAAAAACCTAATATTTTAGAAATGACTGATCTAGATAAATTTTATAGACCATCATATATTCACATTTATGTGTGTTTATGTGTCTGTTAAATATTATTTAACCTGTTAAGCGTTTCCAGTGGTATTTATAAGACAGTTATTAGAGATATAAAAGTAAAAATTCAACTTTTAAAACTATTCACTTTAATAATTAGGGTGACTATAAGAGGCTACAGCAATTGCACAGAACTGTTGTGTTTCAAAGAGAAGAAATTGTAAGTGACAGTAACCCTTTATCAATTCATTCCAAGTCAGTTAATTAAACCTGGAATTATTTAAATAAGGTGACAGTCAAAGGAAAAGGTCAGTGTTCCCAACATTTCAATAGGTCTTCCTCATCTCTGGAGTTTAATTAACTCATTTTGAACAGAATGGTCAAAAGTATGCTAAAACTCATAATTCCTTCCCTGTTTTTCTAATGCAAAATGCCTATTCTCCTTAGGCCTACACAGTGGCTTTTCAAACCACCAGGAAGTGAAGGAAATTCTGTCTTCTCTCACTATACCCACAGACTTATACACCTGGAATCCAAAATAGCCTCACAAGTCCATGGCTAATACACACCACTGCTGCAGAGCCCCTGTGGCAGTGGATATGCCTACCTTGAGGTCAGGAAAACATCTGCACAACGTTTTAGTCAAGCACTGGGGCTAAAGGACTTGCTGTCATCTCCACTGAACTGCTCTTAGTCCAATACTCTGGGGTCATAAAGACACACCTCCCTTGAAAATAGCTGCTAGAGACAGATTCATGTAGCTGATTATTTCCCTTTCTTCTCTCTCACCTGCCCGCACTCCATTTCGCCACGTCTGATGAAGAAGTCAATCTCTTGATATGTGAAATTGTGCTGGGATACACATGCTGAAACATACATGAAGGGGTTGATTCAGACACTGGAAGCAGTATGCTGGAACAGAGCATAGGTCCACGGAGAGTAGAGGGAAACCCTATAAGAAAAAGTCTACATAGAAAAAATTCTGGAGGTTGCTAACCAAAAGTAATTTAAAGACAACTATGGTTTGTTGTTTCTTTCCACATCAAAAATCACATTATAGAATTGCATTAAAGAAAAACAAGACTCTATAATTAATCAACTCCTTACAAGAACAACCTGAAAGATACTGGATCTTTAGTTAGCCACTTTCAAAAGAGCAATGGCAGAGATGCCTCTAGTATATGTGTGTTCATGTAAGTAAGTGCTTGTCAATGTGCCAGCTACTTCATGGTTACTTTTTATGTTTGTACCATTTCTCAGCACTAAGCACAGCTTAGTGAGCTAAAAGGATAGCACCTCACTGCTTATTTCTACAAGTGGAAGAACATACGTAAGCTATGCACCATGGAAAAGTGGAGGTATCATAATCACTGTTAGAGTTTGCCTTTCTGTTCTGACTCTTAAAATTGTAGCCAGGGCAAGGTAAGAACATTAAGTGCAAAAAATGTGTGCCTGAATCTTTCTGTCTGCTGCTGCTTTCTCTGAGGGAAATCTGTTGGTCTAGAGAAAGAGGAATTGGAGAGTTCACGTAAGACACCGTGGGTATGCAGAAAGACATGATAAGGAATCTATTCAAGGCACATAATTTTCTCATTATAGCTGTGATTTTTAGAGAATAAGAAATTTTATGCCAACAAAGTATTTTTCCTAATTTTCAGTCTATGGACAATTCATAACAACAGATCTTAAGCATTTAATATAAACTTGAAAGGAGCTGCACAATTTTTTGTCAAAAACAAAAAAAAAATCAGATACCTCATACTATTGCCTCTTTTAACCACTCTGTTTGGAAATACAATGTAAAACTATACAGTCATGATGACCACAGACTTTTGGAGTGATTTTTTTATCTGAAAAGCAAATTTATAGATGTGGGTCTTGTTTAATTACATTTGTGTGGCTTTACATAAGATTCTTGTTCCTGTTGCACCATGGAATCCAACAGTATCATGAGAGGCAACCATCACATGGAGCACTCTGTCATCTGGTATAAGGAAAATACCTTCTGTTCTGAGAAAAGTTTTGTGTGATGGTCTGCTCTATAAAGGGTTTACTTGTTTGGAAAAGTGACCTGAGCCCTTTCTTCTCTTTTGTCTGATAACTTACACCCTATTTTTTCTTTTGAATTTTTGTGCTTTTTACTTTGCTTTCTCTTTAAAACATGCTCTTATTCATTTATTACTCTTTTAATTAACCCAGGCACAGAGTCTGTCTTCAGACAGCTTTGCATTTCCTTCTGCTTCTTGCCTCTTTATGTCTTAGCAGACTGTGAGCAGTTTCATTAGTAAACCAAACCTTATGCTTCACTGCAGTTTACAATAAAAATTGCAGCTGCAGTTGTCTATAGCCTCTAAGAAAAATGCAGCCACATCTATGAAGCTATGACACACTATCTGCCAGAGAGTAATTTAAGTGAACAAATGGAGGGTAAAAATCAGGCTGGTGAAAATAAACAACTTTTAATTTCTAGAAACAAGGAAGACATGACTCAGTTGCTTATTCATTGCCTTTTTCATATTGTGAGCCTTACAACACTTTACCATGACCTGAGGGAAAACAAAACAAGTTGACTGATTCTTTTCCATCATGGAGTCAGAACAACAAAAATTGGCTATGATTTCTAGTAACAGTGTTAAAATTCATCAAGTGTCCTTTTGTGTTCAGTGTTGTTGCAAATATAATTTGAAAAACCAAATTGCCTTCACAGGATATATGAAGAAAAACTTATTCTCAGTTTACTGTCTCTTACCTTATCTTATCTGGAAATTTCAAAACCCTTGGTAACTACTAAACACCTGATCCAGAATTATGATCACAGTGATCTTCTGGACAAGCACACTGGTAAGACACTTGTCAGCATGGTGATAAGCACAATATAAATGATTACATGGAAACCATGAACAGTTGTAAGAGTTAAGAGCACCTGATTCACTTTCAGCTTACCTAGGAATCAAGCAGCATTCAAGCTTCCTGTGTTGCACAGGATCAGCAGAAATGAAATATATTAGGAGCACAGTTCTAATCTGTGTTCACTAGAAAAATTTTAATCACCATAAATTTCTATACACAGAATATAAACTCATGCCATAATGTGTCAGGTTTACGTATAGAAATGTTATATTATCAGATCCTCTTCAGTCACAGGTAAAGTAGAGACAGGTCACAGGTAAAGGACTAAAGGGGGTGAGATACATAGATGTCCTTGTAGACTTACAATATGTGCCCACAGAAAAGGCACTGCTCAGTGAAGAGCTCTGAGCAAACAGACTCTCAGCTGGTAACTTTATCTATCTCAGCTATTGTGTGCTAATTCATCTGTCACCAATAGCTCAAAGAGAGCTGAAACAGGAGAACTGAAAATTCTATTCTTTTTTCCATTTCTTAAATAAACAGAGCCCACGACTTCACATTGATCTAGTTATGTTACAGAAAGAATAAAGTTAGCAGTCATGGCTTTACTCTAGCTTTCCTCTGCCCATTAGAGTGCCAAGAGCCCAGGTGTGCATTACATAGCCTTGGCTAAGACTTTTATTAATGTGGGTAAGAGATGAATTGGGGAACAGATCTGAGTTTGTATCCAAGCTCAAAATATAAATTCTTGGCCTCATTGCCTGCTTCCCCTCAAAACAATTTTCTGCTGTATTTTCTAGTATATGAAGATGGCACTGTGAAAATACAGATATGAGAAAAGACAGCATGGGAGAAATGTAACATTTACTGGATACCAGCTACTTTCCTTCAAATCCAAAAGCCTCATAAAATAAAAGCGAGCTTCTCCTGCTAGGTTTTGTACGAGCTGGCATGTCCTTGTCTTACTGTGTATTCTGTCTCATAGGAGGCAATGTTTAGATCTGAGCAGAAATAAAAAGGCTGGATAGAGCTGAGCTCTGGGTCACTTTGATGTGTATTATTCTAGTTTAATACACTTACATTTGCAAGTAACTGAAAAACTTGTTTCAACAATAATCTATGTGCAATCATTTGATCATTTCCTTCATGTTACTCCTCTTTCCACCATTTGTTTCAGAGGGATTCAAAATTACTAAAGCAGAATCAATTGTTATAAGAAAAAAAATATTAGGTTTACATTAGGGAAGAATTTCTTCAAATCATTTATTACACTGAAAATACAAGGTGTACCGTTTCATAAAGGTTAAAAGGTAAACAGATTAAATGTTCAAATTCTATTACATTTGTTGTATTTTTTCATTTGTATAAAATTAATGCTAAACTAGATCCTCCTGAGACTCTCGCAAGAGTTGCCTCTGAGTACTTCTGCTGAAATCAATCTAAAAATATTTAACTTTGTGTAAATCCTGTAATAGGAGCATGTATCTTTGTTAAATCTTGCCAATATGAAAGAGATTTACAAAAATCCAATGTGTTTGGTATAGTATATTCCTCCCACTATTATGATGGCTATTAAATTATTTGCAGATCAGAAAATTAATCTATCTAGCAAATAAAATAAGATAGTTTTTAGAAAATTTCTACAATTGCAGATAGATTTCTATGGATACATTAAAAATTACCACTGTTTAAAAGACTGTGCACTTGTTTGTGTGTGTTTATATTTATATTTAAATGTATATAAATATATTTAAAAACTGAAACTAAATTGCTTCCTTCCCCTCAAAAAAGCTCTTTTTTTAGATATTTCAGAAATGGTTGCTTTAACACATTTCCAATGCATTTTCATTAATATTTTATTCCACCATCTTATGAACCCACTTCAAGTCACAAACAATAACAAGCACAGTTAGAATGCCTACAAATGTAGCCTCTTTTCAGTGACTTCCAAATACATGGGGATTTAGTTCAATAAGGCAATGCACCTGAATGACAAAGGAACTCAAGTGAACCAAACTGAAAAGCACAACAGCTGTAGGCTTCTGAGCAGTCAACGTGCCTATGTATTCTGGCATCGGGCTGTACTAGACCAAAAGCAACACTTTGCATTCAACTTTTCTTTTACAAAAGTAGGACGCTGAACTTTTCTTGATTGCATATTTTATTTGAGATTTAACAAGGATTAGTTCTAACTGGCCTGACCATCTCTCTGACTCATTTTCACTCCTTACTATTTTATGGTGTATTCGTCTTTTCATCTCTTGCATCTTTTTATCTTACCAGTGCTACTCCCTGGCTAATTTGGGCTTCACATGTAAGGATAGTTCTAGGTCTTATTCAGGAATGTCAGGTATCTTGGGCTTATAACAGAGAATCCTCTAATTTTTCAGAGAGATAATTTTTACTGCAACACACTACATACTTGACTTTGGCTTGTGAATTGGTGAAAAGGGTATCAAATACTCTGACTTGCAGTGAAGAAAAATCTAGGGGTTCTTTTGCAAACAAGTAGTCTTTTCATTTTGGTCTATAGTTTTAGTCAAAGTTGTGGGCATGTACCAGATTTAAGACAGTCATAAAAAAGAAACATGATAACATGAAAAAAGTGTAACACATGACTTTCCACATGCTTCTTGCTGTTTGTTGAGTTATCTAGTAGCATAGTAAGTAACAAAACATAGGAACTGACAGAGAGACAAGTGAAATCCCAATGGATGAATCAGTTCATACTAGAGGTATAGACCTATATCAACCCCAGTTGATAATCTCTTTATTCCCTTTGCTGACAGAGCTATTACTTAGACTGCTAAGTCCTTACATCACTATTGATACACTCCACATCCTTGCTTATAGCAGTCAATGCTTTCTAGCCAAAGAAGATAAAGGACTAAACTGTCAGGACAACCAGTGTTGCAGTAGCAAAGGTTTAGTGTTCAGAGTAATTTTGATTATATGTAATGTCACTACATGGACTTTTTGAATACTTCCAGTAACAGTTTGCTTTTATATGTGAAAATACATACTTTTGTTACAAAAAAATATTTTCTTCAACATTTAGAAAAGTCTCATCTCTCACCCATTTCTCAATACATGTCCCTCTGAATTACAATTTTTAATTGAAATTAAAAATAGCTTGTTACAGCTATATGCATTAATAAGAGTGTAACTGAGCAAAATAGATTATAATCAATTGCCTGGTTTTAAATTTCTTTGTAAATCAGTTTGCAGTAGTAACTTAACTGTAGAAATAACAAAGCATCTCTGCACCTCATGGTGTACGAGAAAGGTAGGGGGTTATTTTCATTTCTTTATTCCATTTTGCTTACCTTGATCCTGCATGGTAACAAAAGTGCCATAGATGGATGTTGTTGCTATTTGTCATAATCTAGAAGCACTTCCCCAGGAACCCTGGTGCTCTTGAGTTTTACAGCCATTGTACCTACGGTTGCAAGGTGACATAAGGATTGGAAAGATTTGTAGGAAGGAAGTAACTGCAGCCTGTGGAAAGTCCAATGTGGAGCAGAGGGAAAGTGTTCGAAGGAAGGATTGGCAGAGAGAAGTTGCTACATACTCACCACAACCTCCTTGCACTTCTCAGGCTGCTGCACCATGCAGGGAGGTGGTTAGAGGAGTCAGGAGCAGAGTGCAGTTGAGCCTGGGAAAGGGAAGGTGCAGGAAGGGCTGTTGTTTTAATGTTTGTCTCTCATTTCCCACTACTTGAGCACTTTATTTTGCAATACCTTAATTATCCCCAAGTTAAGACTGTTTTGCCCACAGCAGTAACTTGGATGTGATCTCCCATTTTTCAACTCAACCCACAATGTTTCTTATCCTATATTCTCTCCTGTTCCACAGAGAAGGCAGAGTGAGCAAGCAGCTGGGTGGGAGTTTGGCTCTTACCCAAGGTTAACCCACAACAAATATCTCTGAAAGAAAAGGCAGGTGGTTTCTGTAGAGCAGAGGGGATGCTAATTTTGTTCATAGGTGGCATTTAGAACTGAAGTCTTTCAGACCTGATTCTTCTGGCAAGAATGGCTTGTAATTTTTTTCCTGCTGCTGCTGAGAAAACTAGTATTTCAGTTATTTTGACTGAGTTATCTCAGTTTGCCTTTTCCAATCTGCCACAGTATAAACAAATTTTAAAGGAAAGTATATTTCAAAGTGTATGTGCATAAGCGTGTAAGTGTATATCAGAGTGTATTCGCAAGTACATATACATATATAGATATCTACAGATAGATAAATATCTCTCTCTATATATATATACACCAAAAGGCTGTTTTTCCTTTCTTTAGCAGTGTTAAAATTTAAGTTTAGACAGATATCTATGAATCCTTTTGCATTAATATATATCTGGACACACTTGATAGAACAGGGTTCTAAGCAGCAGGATTCATAATGACTGGCATGCCAAGGGAAACCAGTTTGCCACCAGAGAAAAATATTACAGTTCAAAATCTGCATGGTGTGAAACTGAACTTCAAACCCAAATCTCTTTCACACTGACAGCTAGATAGTGCTTTCTTGCAACAGTGCTAAGTTTAAGCAGTCACACAAAATGGGGTGACCAAAGTCCTTCTACTTCTGAGGTCTTTGGTCCTATAAGCCACCTCCATTTCCAGACATATGCTCTAGCCACAAGCCTAGAGGGGAGCAGAAGAGAAGGTAAAGTGCAGTTCTTGTTCAGGAATGTAATATTCATGGATCCAGAATGGAAGAGAACAAGAAATTATGATGCAATATTTTTTAATTACAGCATCAATTGTTTGAGAGTCTGTGAAGGAGTGTAAACCTAGAACAGAATGAACATGCTTCATTTGTGAGAAACAGGGAAACACCAATGCTTTTTTTCTATAATATTCCACAGCAACTTGAAAGTAGACATCAACAAAATTAAAAGATTACCAAACTGTTGACAATTGTTTTATTTCTGGTTTAGGCCAGTTCCAAGGTACTCTTCATGAGTCACTTCTACTTTCAATATATTGTTTCTTAATATTGAGGGTCAGGAATGGTCATTCATTTTATTACCTAGAAATACAACTTGCATTACTAAAGTACAAGAGGGTATGGCAGAGCAGTACTGAGCAGCTCTAGACTTATCCCCAGACCGAGGAATTCATTAAAGAGGGTATCTGCTAATTTCTTCAAGAGTCACCTACTTCCCTCTAATCAAAGGTTTAGCAAATGCAGTCCGGTATTTAGAAATAAAGATGGGAAAGGTAGATATGAGACATACTGCTTTATGTCCAAGTTAATTAACTTTTATTTTCCACATCCTAGCAGATGCAGTTTGAAAGAGTCTGGGGATCTAACCTGATGTCAGCAGTTTTCAATACAGGTAGAAGCTGCGTTCAACCTATAGCCTAGAACAAGGGAAAAGGAAACTCCATCAGTCTGTTTGTGCATTTTGAAGTTAGGACATACTTCTTTTCTGATTTAGGTAAGATGAGACAAGGCAGTATGAGAGACTTTGGGAAGGGATCTAATGAGAAATACTTTTGCAGTCTGTAGGACTGGAAATAAATAGCAATAAAAAGCAGCAACTTTATGAATTGAAAATATTTTTGAAGGTAGGAGGGATTTGCATTCATGCTGACAGCTTCTGTATCAAGTCTAGCCCAGTGGGAATTGAAACCGCTGAGATATTAAACCTTGAAAAGAGGGATTTATAATGGAAAGGCTGACAGAACTTTAATTATAGCCAGTAGCACTTCAAGCATACTTAAATGTACTATGTTTTTATAAGGACATTATAAAAACCAAAGGGATAGAGGTCACAGATTAGATTGTGCTGGAGTAACCACTGGAACATCTAAGCCTTTAGGCCACTTTTGGCTCATGTTGACTGACTGAGAGATAAAAAGTCAAGTACCTAAGAATCTAGGCAATATTAGACAACCAGATCTCTTGTTTTTAAAATTATTTCACTAACAATATTCACATATATGTGTTTGGGTTTTTTTCCTCAGGAATGTATAATTGGTAGTCTTTTGCCTTATACAAATAGATGAAAAAATCAAAATAAGGATAAAGAATCCTTTCCTTATACAGTTTTATGCCCAACCTACATAGTACATTATAACACTAGCAGCATATACAATGTCACAAAGAATTTGTTATACTGTACCTTTGTCATTTGTTCATTCTCATAGCTCACATATTTTGAGGCTCTTGGTGTTAAAAGCCATACTATATAAAAAAACACATGCACGTAAACATCTGCTTTTTAAAGCAAAAATATAACACTAGAGAACGGAGTGAGACTGATATCCTGGTAAATGAACTTGAAAGGTTTTGCACAGAGAGCACTGTGGAAAACACTTCAATCACGGCAGTTCAGGACACAGACCTAAAATCTGAAGCCAGCAGATTTTTCTCCTGAAGAGGTCAAAGTGATCAAAGTCTCATTAGAAATTATTAATTTCAAATCTCAAATGGACTGAGTTACTTTCTGGTCATGAAGGAACTAAAGGACTGTAAAAATTAGTTTGAATGAATCAGTATATGTCAACAAATCCAAGTTCCCAAAGTAAGCTCCAACAAGGAGTCTTACAAATATACATTTGTATTATGTATTATGTTAAAACGTTTAAATAACGTAAAACAAGTAATGACTGTTGATAGGTTCAGCTCTGCCACTTACCAAAGTATACCACAGGACGGCTGTCTGTGCTCATGTAGCCTTCAAGCAATTAGTTTATGGGAAGCTACTGTGAGGCAGAAGAATATATTCAGGCTTCACTCCGGGCTTTTGGAAGTCCAATGGTTAATAAAGTAGTTATCAATAGTACCAAAATTTAATATGCCCAGTTTAAGGCAACATGGCTCACCATAAAGCACAAGTCAACTTTTTCACAGGCTTGGCTTCATTTTATAAAAGAGATATTCAAGCTGTCTGATACTCCAATCTCCAGCTATAAATATCTTCAATAAGTCAAAAGGCATAATAGAGAGGAGAATATTCTCCATTTTATCACATTGTCTATAATGTCTCTTTATTGAGACACTTTACAGATAAAGCTAACAGGAAAACACATGATGAATTTTATGAAGTGTTTCTAGAATTAATTGTTTAAAAAATGTATACAGAATGAAAACTAGATCTGTTCACAAACGTTTGTGTAAAGTACATTACTAAGAATTCTCTGTAATCCAAAAACGTTAAGCCAGTACATGTAAGGCTACCATGTATGTCCCTGCTTAGAAAAATGCAGATTAAGGATCTCTTCTGATCTAGATAAACAATTTACCACTGTCATGAATAGTGATTGATAGTTAGTAGTGAGTTATAGTTCATATCACTAATATTAGATAGCCTACAAGTGCTTAGCTACTCTATAGTCTCAAGCTCCACCTTGGTACCTTTCCAACCAAATTCATGTCACAATCACTGTACCTAAGAATAGTTTTGATTTCAGAAAAAAGTCACATAAAATCAGTACTTATAAGTAAAAAATATTTCATGCTAAACAGTTTTAATACCTCAGCTTCAAAAGGCAGGAATGTTAATTGACAATACCAAGGTACTTATCATTTCAGTTTGTACTTAGATTGTGTCTACTGTTTCTAACTATCTAGATATGCCAACTAGACAACATAAAACCCATAGAGTCCAGAGACAAGGGATCTTATCAACAATGCATCAAAGACTATTTCTTTTTTCTTTATTAGTTTGCTTATCTATTATTATTACACTGGGATGGTTAAAAGACAGTAATTTATCGACTCTCCTTATTGCCAGTCAAATTTGAGATCTTCACAGTTTGTTTGCTGTTAGAAGCATGGGGAACAGAAAACAGATCTTCTTTGCTTTTGACTGCAATAACACTTCCAATACAACCTAACCTCTCTCTTTCTCTGAGCCTGGCTGATACACCCTCCTGCTCTCTCTAGATCATACCAGGAAAATGCGTACATAGATTGATCACATTTTGGAAAATGTGCGAGGTGAAACATGCAGGACTTTATGAAGTGCTGTGTTGCAAGGCTATGTGAAATGCAAGTATGCCCATCATTTGTGAAGGACTGCAAAGTGGAAGAAGGGGAGTACAGTCACTGACCAGCTCTATCAGTGGGACCAGAGATCAGTAGGAATATACCACACATAAAAAATTGCAAAGGAAAATGTAGATGTGTCATTTCAGGTGTGCCTAGAGGAATCATACAGTTTAAGCTTCACAGATAGGTGAAGTTGTCCCTGTCCTTTAGGACCATGACAGTACAAAGCTTTACTGTGTGCTCCTACTGAACTGCTACAGCCACTTCATGTTCTTACACCAAATATCCTCTGGAAAGAGTATTGCATTTAAAATAGTAAAAATAGTCTTTTTCTTATCTTTCTTTTTTTCTTTTTAAAATACCCATTGACTCATTTTGCATATATCAAATAACTATGGCACACTGTTGTGCTGATGTAGATACAGGAAAAGCAGTAAGCTTTTTTTCATTTGTTTGGGGTTTTTTGTTCTAATGTATAGACCATGCAGAGTGATTTATTGAACTGGCTGTTTGGTGAAAAACTAAGCAAAGGGCTAATCTGATTTATGGTTCTAATTTTGTTTGGTCACAGTACTACTTGCTTTTCTTGTAGTGTGAAAAGATTACTATGAATGATAAACTTCAAAGAATCATTACCTCTGGCATTTGTAAGTGTGCTCAAATTGAGTACTTAATTACAAAATCTCAAATGCATGTTTTCTACAACTTTTACCTTATTAGGGAAGAGCTGTTTGAATATCTGCCTCACAGAAATGAGTACAATATTCCAAGGCAGCAAGCAAAAGTGCAAAATCTACTTGTCCTTTAAAAAGTAATTAAAATTATTTGCTAAGCACTTTTCAACCTTGAAAAATGTGATAATTCTAGTATACAAACAAATGTGTATTCTGCTCACAACAGATATAACTTACTGAGAGCTCACTTAAAGTAACAATTAATTTATTTTTCTGCAAAATTCAATGATATCTATTGATGCCATTAAAATCTATTAAGATTTTCTGGTTTCAAAACACCCATAATACCAGTACTCTGATGGAAGGATTGAGAGAAAAAACACTATACTAGTACAAACACAGATCTTGGAATTCAATTATATGAGTGACTGAAATTGCAAAGAAGAAGCAATGGAGTTCATATTTCAGTTGGTACTCATTCTGTATTTAAAATATATTGGGAATATCTCTCTCTGCATCTTCTCATTAAACATGATTAGACCTTCTATACTTAACTTCCTGCAGCAAATAGAACCTAAGGGAACTTCTCTCTCTAAGAAATTCATTATTGCAGAATAAAAATCTACTGAATTTTTCATTTCTTTTAACTTTTCATATATTTGTACCACAATAAACAGCATTACTTGCTATGAGAATAATATTTTTCACCCACAGATTTAAAATCACCTGTGTTTGCAATGAACAATCAAACATTGCAGGGCTACTCCACTGCATCCAAAACTCTATTTATACATAGAGCAGATAGAGTGAGTGAAGCAAAGGTTTGTCCTCTGCCATATCTGATCCTACACCTATTAAAAGATTCCACCTTCCTCCAGTGGACTTAGAGCTAGGCACAGAGTGGTCTTCAGAGAAACTTAGTGTTCCTGCCCACAGACCTCTGGAGAGCTCTGTCTGTCTTAAACCAATGGGATATTTCACTGATTTGCATCCTTACAAATTGCTCTACAGATAACTATAAATGTCATTATTGAAAAAAAAAAAAAAGTGCTACATGCAAGATATGAGAAGTGCTGTCAGCTGTCAAGGATCAATATCCTGGCAGAAGTTTCAAACTCCTTTGCAAGTTCAACCTTGCCTACATGAAAACATTTTGCTTGATTTTTCCCTGCAACAGCCTTGCATAATTGGCCAAAGAGAAGATCAGGGCCCAAAATGTTCCACAGTTCCCCCTAGAAAGTGAAGGAACAGAAACTCAAGGAGAGGCAGTATGTGTGTTAAAAGCAGCTGAGAGGAAGGGCAGATAAGGGAGGAAGCTAAAGGATCAAATAATGAATTAATGTACTAAATAATGAAATAATGCACTATTGCTGAGAAATCAGCTTTGGCATCTTCTCCCTTGTTTTTGAACAGCCTGTAAAATACAGCATCATTACAGTGACCAATTTTAGGTCATGACTGAACAAGTGGATGAACAATTACTGATGCATATGCAATAACTCGTGGCAAGTGGGGAAGAAGAGCAAGTAGATTTGATCTGGAAACTCCATGCCTACTGCACCTTCTGTGATTTTCTGGTAAGAAGTCTGAGATTTTTAGGAAGTGTATTGACTGAGAAGCAGAATTATCAATCTTATCTGCAAGTCATCACATTGTTTACACTGAAAATTAGGGAGAAGTCCTGTTGCTACAGAAAACTACTAGTCCTATTTCTAAAGGGAAAAAGAGGTGAAATTGCCTTCTAGACGCTGCATTTCTAGTTCCCCAGGCTGATGCATTTCAAAACGACCTTTAGCTTTTGCCATCCTACAGGGACGGCAGCTTGCCTTCAAGCACAACCTATATGGCCTTTGATGCAAAGTTCTATTTGTTGCTGCCCACCCTGCAAAGAGCTAGTGTGGGAGGCTCACAAGACCAACTCCTGCATTTGGAAAGGCATTGGATCTTGCACATATCATCAAGTCCCCCTTCAATGCAGAACTCATCATTCCATGTCTCAGGAATCATATGAAGAGTTAGTTCTCCATTCTCAATGTTGACGGGAAGCAAGCTAGCTTAATATGTTGTAGGCCTGCCCCACAGCATTTGTGTTGTTTCAGATGTGTCAATGAAGAACTGACTTATCACAGAACCACAGAATGGGTCAGGTTGGAAGGGACCACAGTGGGTCGTCTGGTCCAGCCTCTCTGCTCAAGCAGGGTCATCGCAGAGCACATTGCATAGGATTGCATCCAGATGGTTCTTGAATATCTCTAATGATGGAGACTCCACAACCTCTCTGGGCAATCTCTTCCAGTGTGTGGTCACTCACGCAGTAAAGAAGTCCTTCCTCAAGTTGAGGTAGAACTTCCTGTGCATCAGTTTCTACCCATTGCCTCTTGTCCTGTTGCTCAGCACCACCAAGAAGAGCCTCCATCCTCTTGACACCTTCCTTTCAGATGTACATATACATACTCAGTCCTCTCTTCTCAAGGCTGAATAAGCCCAATTTCCTCAGCCTGTCCTCATAAGAGAGATGCCTCAGTCCCTTGATCAACTTTGCAGCACTCTGCTGGACCTACTCCAGGAGTTAGTTCCATGTCTCTCTTACACAGTCTCACAAAGCTGCAATTTTAAAGGCTAACTATAAGTCTTGCAATAAATGATAAGTGAATTATAGGTGTGTGTGATCATGCAGCAGATAAAATCAAATACAGCTTTTGATGTGCTACTGATCATCCTTCCTCAGTATTTTGAGAAAGATGAAAGCAGTCTGTACAGTTGATCGAAACAGTTGGGCTGGTTTTTTTGTTTTCATAGAATCGTAGACTCGTTAAATTTAGAAAAGACCTTTGAGATCATAGAGTCCAACCCTTAACCTAACACTGCCAGGTCCACCACTAAACCATGTGCCTAAATGGCACATCCACACACCTTTTGAACACTTACAGGGATGTGACTCCACAACTTCTCTGGACAATCTGTTTCAATGCCTGACCACCCTTTCAGTGACGAATTTCTTCTTAATATCCAATCTGGACATCTTCTGGTACAACCTGAGGCCATTTCCTCTTGTCCTATCACTTGTTACCATTGAGAAAGGTTCAATCCCCACCTCACTACAGCCTCCTTTTGGGTAGTTCACCTCCTGTGCCTCCTTTGTCCAGGCTAAACAAGCTCAGCCACTCCTCATGGGACTTGTGCTCTATCTTAAGACTTGTGATGTGTTTTGACAAGCAAAACCTAGGAAAGATGGTCACAAACTCCATTGTTTTAAAATTTATGGTGTCTGGGCTGCCCTAGGAAAAGATGTCTTCCATTTTAGCCAGCAGGAGAGGAAGCAATGAGTGGGAAGACAAACCATGAAAAGACAAAGGTTGAAGGGAATCAAAAAGACAAAGGAAAAGAACAGTATATAGGATCAACAGAGGCAAAGCAGATTGAGGATATCAAGAAATGTGCCAGGATCCTTTCTGCAAAGAGGGTGCACAGAGACTGAAAAGGAAACTGAAGGATGCAGCAAACTTTGCTGATAAAAACAAGGCTCATTATACTTCTTGCTCATGCCATCAGCAATCCTCTCCTGATGTTCGATGAACTAACATCCTCCTTTACAATTGCTCATTAAAATGGAAAGTACTTCCTCATTCTTCAAGGCAGGGTACTACAATAAATGATAAGTATTTCAACTGATATTTCACTTGTGTTTTTAGTCACCCAGGTAAAAAAACCCTTGCCTAATAAATGGTGCTTTTCTCCTCCTGAACAGGAGCATATTGTTTGACTTGGGAGATTGCTCTCTGGAAAGTTGTGAGCAAGTAGGCTATATTCAGAGTCAGTGTCCTTCCCCTTGAGAAGTCCTCTGTGGAGCTCAAATGCTAAAGGCTCCTTTAACATGATGTACATTTTCTCATTTTTAAAAATTTAAATATGCAATTTAAAATTCTGTTTTTATGTTCTAATATATATCATAAAATTAATTATTCCACAATCTTTTTTGAATTCTTCTAGTTTGCATATCAAGTGTTTCTCTTATTGAAAAAAAAAAAAATCCTTGAATTTTGCTCCAATAAAGACAAAGGAATCCTTAATATTGACTGTTCATACCTTTGCACATTTCAAAGTACCACCTTTCTTTGCAGTGCCTGAAGATCCTTCCTTTAGGATTTTGTTTTTTAAAATGTTAATGATTTCCTCCTCCTAGGAGATGACTGTTTCTGGGCAAGTTTGTCAATCAGCATTATATTTGTATAGATACAGTATTAAACATTATACATTTACATGGCAAATACAAACCATATCAATCAGTCAGTCTAGAGACTTCTCAGTAATCTGTGTCTGTACTTTTCATAGCCCAAGGGAATAATATGAAAGAGATCTACGAATATTCATTCAAATGCAAATCTGAATTCCATATCACCCTTACTCATGACGCATTTGTTTTTTCTTTCCTTGAACATTAAAACACTCAAGCAAATACATGAGAAATTGTATCCACCAAAAACCTAGGCAGAGTCACATCTGACCCAGTCCAGCATTGACCACAGTCCCATTTCAAGCAGGAAGTTGGCTCAGATGATCTTCCAATCGACACTTTTATGATTTCACGAGTCTGTGGTTTTGAAGCTGATTTCCACACCAATGGGCATGCAGTTCCACATCCACAAAATCCAATGCTGATCTCTATGTTACATTCTAGTCAATAATCAAAGACAACACCAAGGGAATTTGCATAACTAAGCTAGAGTTTCTCAGAACTACACACTCAATTTGACCACTAGCAAGTCACGTTGAGCTGGCAAGATACTTAAATAAGCTGTGCCATCAATCAATATTTTTCATGAATTTGTCAGTTGAAGAAGTTGCCATGCTTGAGAGAAGAGGAAAACAAATTCCTTCATCTTAAGAGGGAAAAATATTGTTGAGTAGCTATTGATTTTTGTACTTTGTTCATTACTAGGGGAAAAAAATTGATGAAAGAGGGTGTTTTCATGGACAACAACAAATTATGCATTTGAAAAAATGCAGACAACTCAAGGATTATATTACAAGGACTTTTACTGGAATAGAAGGAGCTTCTTACTAGGCTGTCCCAAAAGTCTGAGACCAAATTTTTTTAACATTTTAATGTCTGAATTAAGCCAGAAATAGAGCTGTGTTGAAAAGACATTTGCTGGTGACATGAAGTTGCATTACACATCAATAAAAATAAACATTGCAATATTCTATAGGAACTTGTAAATTACTTTGGACATTGTAATAAAGGAAATGGTTTAAAAATTAGTTGTACAAAGTGCAAAGTAATGCCTTGAGACATGAATACCAAGAACCGCTCTAAAACCTGTAAGTTTACTAGCTAGAAATGGCAGGAGAGACACCTGTATGTAGCAATAGCACACATTGTGAATAGGTCACTGCTACCTGCAAAAATCAAATTGAGTATTTCTAATTCATCTCAGTTTGGTTTTTTAGTGACATTTTAGAGTTTCAATTCACATGACAAAGAAATTCTGTATGAGATTAGGCAAACGGCCAAAATTATAATTTAGAAATTGCAGATAGTCGTAATAAAACAATTTCTTCTGACAATAAGTATATTTATAATAAACTGCAATATCCCACCACGACAAATTATTAAAATAAAAATAAAAATTAAATAAACAGATGAAGATACATTGTATTGGAAAAGTTCTAACAAAAACCTCTAATTTTAATCTCCCTCAAAGAGGTGATCTCATCTCCCTGAAGAAACAATATGCCAAAACTCTGGACAAAATACAACCAGGAGAGGACATTCCTATCCTAGGCTATGGAGGATGTGATGTGCCTAACTTTCCCTCACACAGAGAAGTTCTAAAGTCACACAATATTGAGCAACATATTTTTTCTTAACATGCATTTGGGTATTCATGGAAACTCATCTGTTGGAAAAGGCACAAAAAGAGAAGGACCTAAAGGCAGAAGTTTGATATTTTATTGTGAATACTTTCTCCAAAACATTTCACTTTCACACTATTTCCACCTGGCAATGCATATTCACTACCTTTCCCAAAGATAAGGAAAAATTTGGATTGTATGGATAAGGGAAGTGGCAGAACAAACAACAAAATACATTATATCCTTGTTTCTACAGTGTGTTGCTCTATCTGAGACCACTGCTAAACAGAGACATCTTGCCTCATTTCAGGCCCTTTAGGGTATCTCACCCTGCTGTACAGCTTCCTGCCCTGTGCAGATGTTTTTATACCTTGAGGTATCTCCTGCAGCACCACATACCCATGTGCAGGCAACGAAACTCTGTCATACATCTACTTTCAGGTGAATTGTATGGCTCTCTAGGCTCCACTGACTGTACTGACTCAAGAAGGGATTCAGCATCTTCAGTTATCTTATGCTATACATGATATTTACACCATAATAGCTGATAGAACAGGTGGCTTGGAGGACAGGCAAGTGACTGTGACATCTAAAAATGGCACTATATTTAGGTAATCTATTTTCATTGACTTTAATGGAATATAGACAACAAGCTTATATACAGATGTCTGTTTTTATATCTGGAGTTTGGGTGCCTACAATCTGGAGATGAAGTCACAGACAGTGAGCAGGACTGCAGTGCCTAAACACAAGCACTCCCTATCCTTTCAGGCACTCTGGAGTTTCTCACTTGGCCTTCACCATGCCACACAGAGTAGATTTTCTTTAAGACCTAGGTCCAATCTGTGAAGCCAGTGCCAGAGGGCCTCTAAAGCCACAGGGAAAGTCAAACTGCAATACTGTCTGCGTGGTTATGAATCACACTAGGGGTGCTCTGTAGAGTGACACATGCTGTGTATATGCATCAGCAAGAGAGATCTAGAGTAAAACAGTGATGAAATCATTATTATTAATCGTTATTATTAAAGCTTTTTATTTTGGAGTAGCTTTAGACTGGTCTTGGGCCTAGGTGCTCACTAGCAACGGCAACAGACAAGATGCATGCCTGGAGTACAACTTTCAGACATGCTTCTGTCTGAAAAGAGATATAGTTCATGCACACTCATTTCTGTGACCACGTTTTCATTTTTGTGATGGAAACAAAAGTATGAAAGTGGGAGACACTAGCAAGCTGTGTTTTGATAGAATGCCCCCGCTCCCAACTAAAATGCTATTGTAGACACTCGTATGATCTAGCTCAGGTTCTAAAAGAGATGTAGCCAAAGGCTTTCTGTCTGCTAATTTGTCCCTTCTCTCCAGAGGAAAAAAAGGTGAAAATGAAAAGAAAGAGCTTGTCCTTAGTGTGTTGAATTAATAAAAATGAGGGTTTTCATTAAAGGAATGCATTGTCAGTGCAACCTTACTTTTCTAGGGGGAAAAACACATCTTCAACTAGTTTCAGCTATTTGCTATATTGCCCTTCTCTGCAGCATTGGAACTGAATTGTTCCCTGTAGCACAGCACTGAACTTCCATAGGGCAATAGTCCAATCCTCTCTGATAAATGCTGTTCTCCACTGTGGTATATAGCTAAATTCTCCCTGCTCTTAATTAGCTGCACATATCTCATTAATGAGCTTTAAATCAAAGCCAGTCAGAAAGTGGCTACTATCTCCAGTTGCAGGAGGGAACATTTCCTCCCTGTTACCCTTAGAGAATCACTAAACAATCAGCAAAGGAGATTTCAGAATAATGTGTCTCCTTGTCCCCTAAAGCTATGCAAATGATCTTTTTTATAACACTTTTCAATCTAATTGACACTTGTAATAAAATTCTGCCTGTACTGATCAATCTTACCTTAGAGTCATCCCACACCATCCCTTTAAGTAGTGCCCTTCAATTAAAACTTCCACAAGGCTGTGAAGACTGCAATAATCCACTTGTAGGGAGTGGGAGTTACTTGTTGCTCTGAGGATTTCATTAAAGATGTTTAAGGCTACACATTTTAAAACAATGGCTTTGTGAAGGGAGCTTTGTGAGCTTATGAAATCCACATGTTGTTTAATTATGTCCAGGAGTCCATTGCATGAACTTAATGAAAACCATTCCATGGTTTCAAACGGAATATAGCTCTTTTTCTTGCTGTTTGTAACAGGCAGCTTTAGCTATATTTATTTGGAGCATTCTGCCACTACAAATCAAAATAATGACAGAAACCCCACACTGTCAATAAGTGAAATACTGTTTTAAGCAAATAATTTCGATTACATCACTCTAGATTGATCATCACTTGGAAGTGCCAATTAATTATTCTGTGCAAGATTAATCACCACCAGCCATGTATGTTTTCAAGAAAACTGATGATGTACTTGATGGACTATTAGGAAGCCCTTCAGATGGCCAAAATAAACTTTGCAATAAAGATAAATCTACCTATTTAAAAAAAAAATCTACAGCAGTTCTCCAGAACGGTGGCACAGATGTCTATATCATAAAACATTTTGTATATAAAATGAACAGTCCTGCATGCTGGCAGCCTCAAACTATGTGATCTCTTCCTACAGGGAAACTAGAGGAGTTTAAAACTATTCCCACTTTTACTAATACTGGTGGCAGAACTGAAAGAAATTGTTTTCCACATTATATTTAAGATAATTTTAAGACTTTTTAAGCATTGTTGAAAAAGTTTGTTTTGCATGTTCAGTAATGTCTGCAGTTGGGGACAGGGGAACTTCACCTTCGAGAAGGGTTTGATTAGTTCAGTGTAATTGTAATCAGATTCTCTGTAAATTAGTGAAATAGCACTGTACTGATTTCAGAAAGCATAATCAATAGTATTGTGCAGTTTTTATTCCTATTCAGGGTATTTTTTCAGATCTATTTTTAAACCTTGTCTCTGCATACCAGGAACATACCTCACTGCCAGGTTGTGTATGACTGCGGGATGAGAAGAATGCCAGTTTATATGGATGTGTCTCTATTTTTCCCCCTGACTCTGATGTGTAGAAAGGCATGTAGGATTTACAAAGATAGATGAAGAGACCAAAAACAGAGAGACAGTAGCTTGACAGAAGTAACCTCTCCAAAGAGCACTGAGTTGGTCTTTTCTTCTATAATCAACAACTGAAGCAGGAGACACAAGCCTATTTTCTGGGAATAAACTTTGTGTGGAGGAAGGAACTTCACCATGAGAAGCATCTTCCCTCAGCTTTCTGCATCCCAGGTGGTGAGAATGCCCCTGTGAGATGCATTCAGGCCATCCTTGGATCTATTCATGCCTGAAAGTTAGCTCCACTTTGTTGCAGACCCAGTTTCCTGATTCATTGAATCCCTCTGCAGAGGTGCTTTACATTCCTTTGTGGTCAATGCAGAGCAATATGGTTTTGTAGTCCCTCAGCTGATTTTCAGAATCATTAGCGCCCTCTTTTACCCACATGAGCTATCTAGACTTTCAATTCTGGAGATCTTAATCACTACAAAGAGCAGAAATCCACTCAATATTTGTAATGGTGGATATGTTTCCACATAGATCACTGAAGTTGTGTCTCTGCCTGCAACCCAAGGACTTGTCTGACTTCTTTTAAAACCTTGACACTAACTAGGCCAATTGACATGAGTAATCAACTAATTAGAATGATCACAGTTCGTTGCTATATTACAGGTAACAACAGGCAGTAGGAAATGAAGTTCCAAATTTGTACATTTCTATAGACATGAACTTTGTGAAGCCTGTGTGTTTTAAAACAAAATTTGCATATGGGAGTAAACCACCCCACTAGACGCTCCTATTCTTCAATTTCTAACGAGAAGACAGCATAGTCAAGAAATTTCAGAGGTTCAGTGGCTGAATATCCCCAAGAAAACACTAAATACGACACTCATTTTTTTCAACTTAAGTTCGGCTCAGAACTAGCTGAGATGTTGCAGTCCTGAACAGTTCCTTGCCCTTTTTGCCACTTACATTAGTGACATTTCCTGAAAGCATGTCCTTGCTAGCTAACACCACTTTGGGTTCCCTGGGGCTAGAAATGATTTAAAATATATTTATCTGCTTAGGAAAAGACAGATCAAAGAGCAGCTGGGTTAGAGGTGCGGGAAGGCAACAGCTAAGACTTGAGGGGGTTCTTAAATTTCAAAACAGAAAAGGTTACTTTTATACCTTTTTGGGTTTTATATTTCACATTTTTCTAGCATCTCCACAAATATGCTGAGAGAAAAAATGAATGCACTCTGCAGGAAAAAAAAGTAAAAATCTGTGACAGTTTGAAGGGCACAGGATTCTTCTGTTCCAAGATCTCTCTGTGGACACTGCCCAGAAGTGATGGGAATTCCTAGACTCCAAGTGCATACCACTTACATTAATTATTAAAATAAACTTCATAACAGGTTCAGCATTTTAAAATATATTTATTTGCACAGAAGAAGAAGTAGGATGCCTCCAATGTTTCTGCCATCTGCTCCTTTGAAAAGAAGAATTGTCTCCTTGTCTCTTGGCATAGATAATTTCTTATTTACAGAGCTCAAAAAGCTCTGTTAAGCTGAGGACTTTGGTATTGCAAAACAACATCTCTCCACCTTATTTTTGATTTTACAGTTCAGAAGTCCTCATCATGTATGTTCATTCTTGAAGATCAGGATCACAAACAACTTAAAGCTGATGCTGAAAACATACCCTCCTGGTTTCCCTTCTCTGCTCATCTAAGATTCCGCCTAAGGCAGCTGATATCTCCAAGTGTTGTATTTAAAGCATAGTTATTAAATTAAAATCAAGCTAAGAGTTAAAACCCACTCATTCTGATTTTCCAGCTCCTCCCTATCCACCACACAGAGCTTTCAAATTCCTTGTTTTTTCACAGTGTTCTTTAGCAGGTAGCTGTGATACGAGTTCACCTCTAAAGATAGTTCTTATGTATCTTGGATTCTGATGTCATTCCTACAAGGAGAAAATTGATTCATTCTCCACTCACAGATTTTTCTCCCATGTTTAAATCACAGGCTGACATCTTGAAAACCAAAAGGAATCAAGGTCCAAAATTGTAGTCTTCCCACATGCTTGTGCTCAAAAACAATTTGAAAGAAAGTATTGAGAATTTCAGTCAGTGTTCGGCAGGAAATCATTGTCAGTGAGATACACATCCATGCAGGCCTCAAAGCCAGAACACGGTAGAAGCTGGCCTTTCTCTCAGTAGCATATTGATTTTCCTTTAAAAACTCTCAGATATGAGAGATATCCGACCACCAGGAATATTTTCACAGGGAGCACCTAGCAACCTTCCAAGAATCAAAAAGGAAAAACGGAATTTGCACAATGGAGGTTTGGAGGAGGTGCCAGGAACTCTGTAAGGACCCAGACCCCCAAAGCAAATGTCTACAAGTCAGTCACTTTCTATGCCCTTTGTATACATGACAACCTTTTTTTCTTCAATTGCTAAGGTTCAGTCTTTTCAGGGTCTTCCACAAAGCTGCTTGTCCTTTTAAAACCAATTTGGGACTTACATACTAAAGACTATGATCATATTCATCCTTAATGTCAAAATGCCTTTTGATTTCCTTTCTTCCCACAGACCATCCAAATTAATTTCCTTGCTCCCTGCTGCAAAGTCCACATCATATGAGAGAGGTATCAGTGAAGCAGGATGTTCCCCATTCTGCAATTGAATCAGTGTCATTTGTTCCACCTGTTCTTGCTCTCTTTTCTCATTATGTGATTAGTATTTTACCTCAACAATTGCAGCATCGTGGCAATAACTTAGGTCAGTTCAAAATACTATAGCTTCCCTACTTCTTGTGTACTTCTCAACTATAAACATCAGCAATGTTTGTGAAGAACATGAATTGATTGTGAATCAACTTGGGAGTAACTGTGAACTAATTAGCAGAGGGTATTTTAACATAAATTGGATGGATGAAAAAACCTATTCAATTAAACACCTGTTTGTTGAATGAGGTTTGTCCTGCTTGATTAATGAGCCTGCAAAGTTAAATAACCACCCAGGTAAATGCTCTTTTATCTACTGATCTCTTCATTGCTGTCTATTGAGACTCAAACCAGATGTAGAAATTCAGACTTTTTAAGAAGCAGTTTTGCATTTATAGAGGAATTGGCCAAATACCAAATGTTTGGCAACACCTTTCTGTGGTCGCTTTCATTTGTGACTGAGTAGTGGACAGAGAGCTAAGGAGAAAAAGATATGGTCTGGACCCACCTGCTGACGTGGCTGGAGTTTTCCTGGTGAAATGGGGAAAATCAGCTTGAGAGTAAAGACTGAAAGATCTTTCTTTGCCGCTTAAAATTAAACTACACACCTTTAAAAATGAAAATGACTATTATAATCACGTAATGGGATCTGGATTAATACAGGCTTAAGTGCTTTCTTTACTCATTAAACTCTATGTAGAGTTCATTACTCCTGTGGGAGATAGCACATCCCTTATGAAGACATCCAGCTCTTATTTTTAAAAGAGACAGAACGATGCTAGAAGAAAATTCTCTGTATTGCTGCTGAGCTCTGTTTAGAAAGTGATCTTTTAAAATCTAGAGTAATACTACATTTAATCATGAGAAGGTAGATAAAAAAAGGACCTTGGGAGTTCCTCATGACAGGTATTTATGAACCAAAACAAGGGAAAAGACAACTGAAATCCAATACTTATTGTCAGTACAAGAGCAATACTAATAAAAACAAACTGAACATTTAGTTTGAAAACAATTCTGCTGAGCCAGAAGCAACAATGGCTCCATTGCTAAGATTCCCTAGAACAATGAGTTTTAAGACTTGCGTATATTATATTTTTTTTATTTGATTTCTGAGGAATCCAAAGGTTATCTTCTAAAGCCACCTGGATACTGGCGATATTTTGTTCCCAAAAACAGCCTAAGGTGTTGTGATTCTCTTACCCTGTAAAACAGTATTCTGAAAAATGCTTGATCAACAAAATATTTCTAGTATACAGTAATAACACGTTCTGAAATAATTCTGCTTTGGTTATTGCTGTGGGATCTCCTATGCTAGGGTAAAATTATGACCACTGGTGACACACTTCACAGATAGACAAAATGGAGGAAAGGATGTGAAACTCTGTGAAGAATTTCTTTAAGAATTTAAAAATAAACAAACAATAAGTCTGTAGGGGATCACTCTGAAGTAAAAATCACAGTGGACTTAATCTGCTTATTAAGCGGCTATTTCTGATACTATGTTTGGCAGCTTTTTACTTTTAAAATCATAATTTGCTTTGCTGTCTTCTGTTTCTGGTCCTGAGTATTGTAAATTGAGGACAGATTTTTTTTTTAAACACTCTAAAATTATTGCTATATACAGAAGGCCATATTTTAATCTTATTCATCATGTACAAGTAAAATCAATTTACTTGTACAGATGAAAATGCAAAAAAACAAAAAAAGAAAAAAGAAATTGCAAGAGATTTCCTTTAACACCCAGAGTTTTCTAAATTTTCCCAAAAATTAGGACCTAAAATTAGGTCTAAAAATGTGCTATCAAGAGTGTGAATTTTAACTTTTAGCAAAAAAATTGAGGATGATCCACATCTCTTCTGAATGAAGCCATACAGAAGTCCTCTCCAGTACTGCAACAGTAGCAAAGCAAATTACTTTGTCCTCCATTTAATCTAATTAAGAAGTAGCATGAGAAACGATCAATGAAATTGTGCTGGCAGTCCAAGTATTTCAAGCAAGCAAATAAGACTGCAACAAAGGCATACAGATCATGGAAGTTTTCTTACAAAAAAAAAAAAAAAAGGTCTTTTTGTTTCCTTCATGACCTTTTAGCCTTCTGCCTTACTCTTTTCAAGCTTCTCTTTTCAAGTATAATCAGTTAATTACTTTTTAAATTGATTTTTAAGAAAAAATAATGATCTCTTCCATTGGGACTTCTTAAATAGAAAACAGGGCTTACTACAGAATGGGGCAGTATATTTGAAATATTTTGTTAAACACAACCTCAATTGAAGGTCTTGTCACTGTTGGGTGCTCAGGACATCTCTCCTGTGTGGGGGGCCTTGGGTATTCAGTAAGTTGGAAGGTCAAGCTTGACTCTCCCTCTCAGGCTTACATTGGTTTGGGGAACTTTTGCTATGTACAAAGAAAAACTGAGTTAGTCCTTGTGGAATAAGACTATAAAGCCAATAGTTACTCAGTGCATGTCATACAGCTAAGCAGCACAAATGGTGGGAGAGTGGGCATGAAGATGGTAAATATTGACAGCTGTGGTGTTGGAAGCTCTAGGGTCTAATCAAGGTTATGTCACTCCCTCGGTGAGACGTGTTAGACAACTGATCCATCTGCTCTTTCACAAATCACCTGACACAAGGAATGATGATTAGCTGCCTCAAAAGAATAACATGATGCTTAAGTGGTGTTTGAATAGTCTTTTAATTGGCTTGGAGAGGCAAGAAAGGGAAAGAAATTTAATTTACTTAGAATGCTAGACTGGGATTTCTGCTTAACTGGAGAAATAGGCCTTGGAAGGCTGTCCTCAAATCAGAAGGAGAATCAACAGGTTGTCAGGACAGGTGTCGTTTGGGTTGACTGAGGTAGAACAGTCAGTCATGTTAAGGTCCTCTGCTTTTTACTGTGCTTGTCAATGACAGGTCCCAAACTGTTGCATACATGCTGCATGAGGCAAAGAAAGAGACCTGGTCTCCCTGGATGAACTGGGATGCCTGACTTGCATCTCAGTTTTCCATGCTCAGAGAAGAAGGACTTCAGGGCTGCAGAAGCTCTCTATCTAGTTCAGGCAAAAATGCAGGTGAAAGCTCCGCAAGGAGAACTTATGTTTAGTGCCCAAGCTAAATGCATATTTAACTAGGAGACCCCAAATCACTTGCTTTTCTTTAATGACTGTTTTAGATTTGAGGTACTCTCTTTTGGAGGACAGCAGCACTAGCAGCACCTCATGTACAGATCACAGAATCATAGAATGTACATTTAAAGCTCTAAACTTGTTCCTTTTGAGAATCCACAGCCAGCATAGAGAAGATGACTTGAATTTCTCAGGCTGAAAGAAGGTGTCTACTGTATAGCATTTCATAAATTATTTCCTTTTGTGATTGCATTTGTAATATAAATATGTTGTCATGCTTTCATTCTGTGCAAAGTTTGGAGGAGAAATGCATTTCTGAGCAATTCCTTCATTTCAAAGGGGCCAAACTTATTTTGGGGATACACAGTTTCAGTTTTAATGAAACCAGTAGCTTTTAATCTATTGATGCTATGGGCAAGGTGGGATTAGATGGTGGTGTGAGATGCTTCTTTTTGCTGCACACCCTTTACAGAGTGATACAGAGAAGACCCTGGTTGGTCAGACTTTGTCAGAGAACAACTGTGCAAAGCTGGTTGCTCACACACAGCTCTACATTTTTCTCTGTATAAATCAAACATCTTGTCACAGACCATTTTAAACAAATAATAAAACCCCTTTGTAGTATCACATCAGTCACTACACAGCACCATCAATTGCATGAACTTTTATTAAGTAAATTAAACACTACATATTAAATCTGACTGCAATAACCTCCCACTATGTGCCACAAGCAGTTTTACATCTGGTAGTATCTGTAGTGAAAGCACTATTCAAAGTCTGCACTTACTGAAATGGCTTTCTTTGCTGTTTGTTGCTGTGGGTGTGTGGCAAGCTCTAGTTTTGTTATCATTCCTATGTGTAACTTTCTGTCTCAAACATCTGTTGCATTGCCATTAGCCTGAACAGTAAATTTTTTATAGCACCAATAGTTTTTGTGAGATTTCACCGAGGATTTGATAGATATTGCCATCACAACAGCTCCTGTAACAGACTTGAAGACTTCTGGGCCATAGTATGTAGAGTAGCTGGTGACTTGCAAGGGGACCTCACCTGGGAATTAGATGGTTGCTATTCTAGCACATGCTTCTCACAAGGACCCTCAGCCTAAATCCTGACAATCTCACCCACAATGTCTGCTAGATGATGAAATGGCACAGGCTATTTCTGCAGCATAGGACAGAGTGGAGAAGTCCTTATTAATGTTTTGCTTCTTGGAGTGAAACAGGGGCTTTCAGAGCCTGCTGTGGTGATAATGGACCTGTGCTGAGAGAGGCCACCCTCTCTGGCACAGTGCCTACGGTTTGTGGTTTTAGTTTCTCCTGTCTATTCAGCCAGGGACCCTGCATTTTCTCCAGCAGCAAGTTGAAAGCTATTACATACAGACTCATTTTTAAAATATGAGCTGAGCAAAATCATCTCTGTGTACTATCTTCCTGTTGCTCAGACTGTGCAATGATGCCTTGCGTGAGAGTTGCAGTCCCTGTTATTGAAATTCAACCAAAAAAGTCTTTCTCTGACACTTTGCCCTGCTAGAAACATGCTGAGACCTGATGTGGCTCTGCTTCAATCTCTGCTGCCTACCCCAGGCCTGAAAATGCTGAATCTTTTGCTGCTGTGAGAATGGGGGGAGAGGCCAAAGATTTTCATCCCCCATTGCAAACAAAAGGTGTGTTTACAGAAAGAACTTGGAAATAACTCACACTTGAGCTTGGAGAGCAACTCATGGTTTGCTGTACTAGTCATGTGAATCACTCACAAATGAAAAACCTTAGGAAAGCGTATGATTCTATAAGCAGAAAAGCTAAAAGGTGTTGTGGTCTTCCCAAGTGATCCTCTGCTCTGTGCACTTAACCAAGAGTAATATACCTCTCCACACACTCTGCAGTGGTGAGACTCCCCCTTCCTTCAAACAGTGTTTGTGCTGCCTTTTCCTCTATGCCTGTGTCATCCAAAAAAACCCCCCAATATTAGTGGAAAGAAAGACATAAGTGAAAGGACTCTGGAAACTTAGGAGATAGCAAACTGTTTTCACTGAGCTACGGGACAATATGTTGCAATAGCCCTATGCAGGAAAAGATCGAGACTGTGAAAGCAGTCACACCCTAATTTTCTGCAGACACTGAGGAATTTCTTCACAGATTTAAGTTATGGGTGGGGAAATGACACAGGCCTTTCTCTTTCAAGTAACCTCTTTGGTGCCCAGTAGTTTAAATGATAGTCCTTGGGTGCAAATTCCAAGAGCCTGAAAGTATCACTCATCATGAAACAGTCCTTTAATCTCGGGACAAAAACAATCCTTTGGTTGCCTCCAGCAACCAAACCATCTTAAGTTTGGAAATGTTGCTTCTTACATATGTCTATCCCAAGAGCAAAATTAACTTACACCTCTTTCTTACAGAGATAAACCAGCAGAAAAGCGATGCTGTACTAGGGGAAGAAGGCAAAGGAAATGTTAAAAACTGATAGCTTATTCCCAAAGAAACACTGAGCTCAGCCAAGCAGAAAAAATGTGCAAATACTACTCTTAATTCACTCTAGACATTTTGTCATTTATAATTTTTTTTTTTTTTTAGTTTGTGAAATCACAAACTCGGTGGGTAAACTGCTTCTATTTCTCTTGTTTAGTTGTTTAGCCAGGGAGAAGAATGGGAACATGGGCAGGGGGTTGTAGAGAGCTGTTTAAAAATTGTCTGGCACCCTAGAAGTTTACACTGAGGCGCTTGTGGTAGCAGTTTCCTCTCATTTGTGTATTTCAGTCCATTTAAAGCTCAGATATATGATAGGTAAGGTGCACAATTTCTTTTTCTTTTTACTTTTTATAATGCTGCTTTAATATTAATTAATTTATAATAAATTCAGTATAGAAAAATCTGTACACACATGTATGTATAGGAATAGGAGGTTGAAGGGCAATTTACTAAAATGATGAAGTGACATAGACTCTTTAAGTTTTATTGACTTTTAGGGAAGCTATATTCGAAGCTATTTTTTCCAGGGAAATTGATGGATAAAGTTGTTTTTTTTGTGATGTAGTGAAAGCTGTGAACATTAGTGTTAACAAATGTATGTCCAGAAATTTACGAATAAGTTACCTTAATTTGCGACTTTGCAATAAACCAGTAAAAAATACAGTTCAATAGACAGCATAGCTCCTTGTGAATTTGACAAATAGCAATGATATAAGTAAACAGAAAAATGAGGCAGCCAGTAAATAAATTATCAAGTGAGAAGTTTTTGTTTCAGTGTTTTTAGTATGAAATATTTTGA
The DNA here is from genome assembly GCA_013400415.1 of Scytalopus superciliaris. Classification (NCBI taxonomy): domain Eukaryota; kingdom Metazoa; phylum Chordata; class Aves; order Passeriformes; family Rhinocryptidae; genus Scytalopus; species Scytalopus superciliaris. The sequence continues at coordinate 457,677 of VXBX01005992.1, read as the reverse complement.
TTTCCTAATTTGAATCTTTTCAGTGAAAAATCTTTTCAAATCTACCTGAAAGGAAATGTCTGAAGAAAAATAAAAGGTTTGGTATTTCATTCAATCTCTTTTTTTTCCCCCCCTCCCCACTAATTTGACAGAGTAAAAACCTGTCATTCACACTGATCTCATTAATTTTGTTACGATTTTTTAAAAATCCCTTCTCTTTCTCCCAGCAGTTGCACATCCAGTGTTGAAACTATAATCACTGCAGCAACCCAGATATTCCAAGTAATCACACATCTCTGTTTCTTCATGAAAAATGACTCATCGGGCCTGTAAAAGTTAACTGTTGGCCCTTAAGTTTCACTGCATACTTCTTGTCTTACTGTAAGTTTGGAAGAAAATTAAGAACTGAAGCAGATCTCCTATGTCCTAAATACAGTACCAAATTTTTTTCCAAGGGCAAAACACTTGATCACCCCTCTGTGTCTTAATCAAGTAGATATAAAGTATGGTCTGATGAGCTTATAAGAAGCAGAGACTATTTTTTTAAATTATTGCTTCACTACTTTTGAAGATGAGAGCTTGGCTTCTAAATCACGTTGGCATCTTGGCAAAATGGTCCAGTTATTACAAAACAATCCAATATGTTTTTGTGGATAATTTTTAATCAAAGGAAAAAGTCCATAAGAAAAAGCTATAGTTCCCAATCACAGTTTTAATGGAATTATTTAAACAAAAACTCTGATGTTTTGTTTATTTCAGTGTTTTCAGTCTTCCACTGTGTTATTAGCTGTCAAAAAAAAAAAAATTGTTCCTTAGGGAATTCCAAGTGGTTAATTAGTTAAAATTTTAGAGTTCTTTCAAAATGTTCTTCTGTCTTATGCTTTTGTTCATGTGTATTCCCCTTGCACTGCAGTTGTCACAGAGATCAACATGAGTTGTGCACTTCTTGTCCATACCTAGTCAATGCAAGATTATAGTCTTAGTAATTCTGGATAGAGTTGTTTCTTTCCTTTGTGTCTAGGTCCAGAAGACATCTACTGCATGGACTTCAGTAGAAGACAAGTGGCTGTGCAGGAATGGGCATCTGCCAGAAGAGCACTTTACCAGAACAATGGTTTTAGTCTCTTTGTTGCTTCAAGCTACCTGCATGTTTCATTCAGAGCATACATTCTAATTTTCTTTTTTCTAAAAAAAAAAGGAAGCCTTTGTTACCAATCTGTTCTCCTCTGCATGTGTTACCTAATATCTTGCAGTTCTAATGCCTGGAAAAAACTTCTTTTCTTGGGGAACCTTTTTTTTAGATAATGGTTTTTACCTGTTAGAGGCCAGGACATAATCTAGTTTGCATTTTAGAACACACTGCAAAAGAATCTCATCCTAAATAACGTTATAAGCTTACTATCAGTAGACTTTTCCCAGTCATTTTTGATCTGTTCATGCAGCCACTGGAAGAGGCACAATGTAATATTAAAGCCTAACAACTAATTTTCACAGTGTGTCTCATGGACTGGTGTTATGATAATAAAAGGTAGATAGGAAAAGGTCAGAAACTTTATTTTGTCCATTGCACTGTTGCAGTACAGTATCAGTTTTGTTCGTCACTTCTGATCACTCTTTCTCTAACACACTCTTCAATGTGAAATAATCCGTAACTGATACACACAGACTATCCCAGTGCTTCAAAATCCCTTACCATTAAAAGCTTCTTCTGTTATGAATTAATAAATTTTTCCTAATTTCAGTGCATTCCTTCTTTTCCTGGTCACATGAATGTGAAAAAAAGTCTTTTCTATTACGCTTTAAAAAGAAATTAATGAGAATAAAATGTACGTTCTTGGAAATTCATGTTCCCACTTGAATTACTGTTCTTTAGACCAAACAATCTCAATTATAAAATTCAAAAAGCTTTCTAAATCTCTTATCATTCTTGTAACTCACTGAACTTCTTGCTTTAACATGTGTCTGCCTTGAAATACAGTACCCAGAAGGGGACAAAGTTTACAATGAAGTCCTTGTCAAGGCTGTCAAGACCAGAAGGACGCATTGATCTGTCTTGAAAGCTGTGCTCCTACTGATATATCACATTGTGAAATTTGTCTCTCTGAAAGAGTGATATTTTCAGTCATGTTTAGTTGTCATGCATTACAAATACGAGTTTATAACTGGTTTTCTAGATCTTTATATATAGAGTGTTGTTCTTATTCATCAAAATAATTCTGCCACCTTACTCTTTCCTGAATGACCTTCTCTGCAACAGAGTCACACATAGACTCTCATACACCAAGATACAATTTTTAATGTCCCCTGACAAGTGCAAATGCAGCATGGGGAGTCCATGCAGTTATGTTAAGCCTTCACAACGTTGTCTTTTTGCTGTTCTAACAGCTCCCTTTGATGCATGTATTGTGAGGAGCTCAGCTTGATGGCACATCACTCTCTGTTTTCAAACACATTTTCAAAGGGCCTGTTTTTGCTGTAGCATCCTGGAAAGAGACACGTTTCAGAGCTGTTGCAAAGGCTTCTTGTAAGTACGGTCATTGTGAGAAAAGTCAGACTATTGCCTAATGTTAGTTGTGTTGAAAGGGAATGCTGGATGAGCGAGGCTGCTGCTGAGCTTGTCCCTGTTCTCTCCGTCTTTGATCTGATTAAGAAGCATCAACTAAACCTCACTGGTAATCTGGAATATAGTGAACATATAGTTCACCCACTTCAGAGGGCTGTAAACAAGGAGTGCAGAGCCTGCCTGTGCTGCACTTCATATCAGCTGGTACAGTTATTGTAGATTTGGAAAAGCAGCTCCAGACTAGAAAATATACTAATTTTCCCATTGCTTGGTTTCAGTTTCATCTCTGCAGAGAGGTGAAAAGTGGTGTCTGCTAATACCACAGAGAGAAAAAAGGAAATAAATCTGGATAGAAGTAGATTTGGGGTTTGCCATAGTTTTAAAAACTAGAATGAAGAACTTGCTTTAAGTCAAGAGAGAAGTTTTATATTCCCAGATAATCAAAAAGTTGAGAAAAATGTAAATTTTCATTAAAAAAACCCCAAACGCTTCAATTTTGAACTTTTTTTGAGTTTTAATGTTAAGATGAAAGTAAAAGTTGTCCAAGTACATAGAACTGAGCAATTTTAAACTTTCAGAAACCAAGGAGGATTCCTCTCAAATTAAATCATTTGTCAAAAATAAGACACATTGCAAACAATGTTAGTATCTTGAAATCGTCCTGTATCTCCCTCACCCACATTGCCCAACATAAAACTTCACTCAACTTCACTCACATCTTACAAAGAAGATAGCAAGTACAAGGAGTTAAACACAACAAGAAGCAAAAAATCTTTAGAAAATGGAAAGGAGACTGATGTTTCAACTTTTACTCCCCAAATAAGGAAGAATGTTGAGTCCTTTGGGAAAATGACTAATGTAGAAGGAGCAAAAGACTCTCTTTCTTGGAATAACAAAAATACACATATATTTTAATCTGTGTTCTGGCTTTCATAATGCCACTACAAGCTTTTGGCTCTCTGGTGCTGTCAGCAAAAATTAATTTTAAAAGTAGTACACATGAGTGACTTCAGCCTTTGCCTTAATTTAGTTTTTCACTAAGAGCCGAGATAAGACACATCCACGCTGAAGCAGGATGGACGACTGTACACTATATTGTAGGAGACGACAGTGCTAAATTAATCATGTTCTATCTGGAATTTGCAATTCTTTCAGAGATGCTCAAGACAATATAAAAAATTTAGTGGTAACAGTGAAAGTAGGCAGGAGGTTGTGAAGCAGAAAGCTTCAGAGGGCACTTTAAATGTGAAAGATGCATTACAGTTTCTCACACATGAACAAGATAGTATGCCTTACTAAAAATATAATAAATACGGAGTGTATTCTGCCAGATGCAGCTGTGAAGGGAGCGCTCTCCCAGTCAGATGTACCAAGTGTGATTGACACCCCCTTAACTTTGCTGTGATATGACTAAATATGAAAACGAACAGCCTCGGAATGATGTTTGCATTAGGAACAACATACCATTCTGTTGCTCTCAGAAGCCTAGCAAATATAAAAGAAGTTTTGGTACACATACTAGAGGAGTCAATCTGTTCCTCAGTCAGGATTTCACTTTTCATTTGCTTTCTTCCTTCTCCTCTACTTTTCTTCTTTTCTTTTCATTTTCATTTCATTGTCTCAAGGCTTTCTCCTGCTACAAACATCAGGGGAATGAAGGGAGATGTAAATTACCCCATTAGTGGCTCACTGATTGTCTGCTGTAATTTGAATAAATCAGTGTATGCCTGGCTGCAGCAGCAACAGGCAGGAGAGACAGACGTGCAGGTTCCCTCTACTCCAGGGTCACTCCATCCTTGCAAGGCTTTTTCAACTCAACCACAAGCATGCACCGCTGATTACCACAAGGACCCTCTCCTTGTAGAAAGTAAAATGTAAAGGAAAATCTCCCCTTTCAGTTTGGAAATAAATAACTGGTGAGCTTTCTTTTCCTTGTAAATCTACCTGCTGCAGTCAGTGGATCACAGCCAAATGTTGAAAACTGCTCTGGGAGATTCCACTGCAGCCAAAGGCTCTGTATGGCAGCCCTAAAGTCTGAGGGAAGAAAAAATTGTTACTGACTTGATGAAGATTAGTGAACAAAAGGCTAAATAAGTTCCTCATTTCACATCTGAACATACTATTGATGCTTTTGAGCCAGTGCATCTGCTAAGGATCTGTATGAGCCTCTGACTGCAAGGAAGGACCTTTCTCACACTACGCTGGTGTCTTTGCCTTTGGCGATGCTGGGAAGAGGGCGAAATGACCTTTCACCAGATAGACCCTGTACATAACCTTTGATCTTGACAATAAAGTAGAACTGCAGTTATGTAGGTGAATGTAAGGCTATGAGAACTGTGGGAGAGACAGACAAAAATATATGTGAGGAAAACTTCTAGAGCACTTTTCCCAAATATGGAGAATGAGCATATAAGTTAACACAGAGGAACACAGTGAGATAGTGGTAGTGCTAGTGAGAGATACCCCTCAGTTTCTGAGAAAGCAGTTTCTGAAATCATTGCCTCGTGATTTCAATTATTCTTGTATGTCCAGCTGCATCTTCCCATTTCTGGTTGCAAGACTTTTTTCACAATTGATTTTTTCTCAGAAATCACAACAAAAATTATACCTTACACTTAGCTTGGTAGTCAGTGATCTTGGAAAAAAAGCAGTGCCTTAGAGGATTCTTTTGGATCTCAAAATATCAACAATGACCATCTGGAGTATATTGGCCAGTTAAAAAGTGCCTCTGACACTGCACCATTGCAAATCAGCCAAAATGTACTAGCTCTAGGCTTCATTTTTCACTCTACTCTTTGTTCTGTGAAAAAATGTTGCAAAACTATAGTACTGTTAGAAGCAGGTGGTCTGAAAAAAACTCTAATTTTTTCATATCAACCCTTTTTGGCTCTTTCTCCTTTCAGTTACCCATGCTGTTTCCTGGGAAAGAGCAAAGTGAGAGCCTGCAAGGGAGTCTTCAATATGCCAATAGCCCTGTAAGCAGATCATTGAAAGAGCAGAAACAGGTGGGCAAATGAAACTACTGGACAAGTTAAATCTGTGGTGACTGAGTGTAGTAAAATACTTCCATCTATGCTAGTTACAAGGGAAGACAATGTTGTATTATGCTACTCTTTATGTCTCAAAAGGTTTACTTTTGAGTTACCTGAATCTGGTGATTGTAACCATTTAATACAGTGGCTATTAATAACTGTTACAATACAATTGAATTCTAATTTCTCAAATTCAATTTATGTACAAAATTTAATTTAACTAATGGAATTCATTTAATTATACATTATGTGAGACATGCATGTTATTCTAAAATAATATAATAATTTATAACACAGATTGATAAAACTTACAAAACATCTCACTGGATATATTTTCATTACAGTATTCAAAAAGTAACTAATAAATCATAAAAATTCTATAAAATTCTTTCTTTTCCCAGACTATGCACACTGTTCAGTGTTGTAGAGACAATCTTGCCTGTAAGTTTCCTACCCATTCTAAAAAGGACACATTTCTGTGCAAAATCAATCATATGCTCAGCTTCTAAGATGTTATTTGTGTCTCAACAGCTTTGAACTCCTTTCAATGTTTAAAAATATTAATCTGGGTTGAAGTAAATTAGTATTAATTTATAAGTTTTCGGTTTGTAATAGACAAAGTGGATCTCAACCCAATGAATTCATGATGTAAAACAGATGGTGGAAGTTTGTTCAAGTAAGTTTTATTGCCTGTTTTAGCCTTAATTTAAATGCCCTACACATTATTATTTCCTAATGTCATACTACTGTTACTAATTATGTAACATTGGACTATTTTTTTTATTTTACTTTTTTTTTTCATTCATAGATAATTCACACTGACCCATGAACTGATGATTTTGGCTGCTGTGAACTACAGATGCAATTTTTTAAGGTAGATTCTTTAGGTGTCTCCTTGTACAGTAAGTGAAGGTGTGATTGCAGCATGAATAAAGAGCTGCTGTTTATGCTGGCTTTACTCTGGTCAGCAAGAGTAGAGAAGCCATGACTGACTCCACTTAGCATGACCTGGGCAAACACACTTGAGACCGTGGGTAGCTCCTTCTGCACTGAGGTCTCTGCTACCCCCATGTTATGGTCCTTAAAGACAGTGGTAGAACACTATAAGACCATTGTGAATGCTAATTAAACCACTGACAACTTGGACTTACTTCTTTCTTCTCTGTGAACATGGTAAAAGCAAGAAACAAGGCTCTGTGTAAATTGTACTGTTATAAAGTGACATAAAAGTGTGAGGCTAACTCCGAAGTCAAGCAGTGATGACAAGTTACTCTTGAAAGTGCTCCATTCTAAAATAACCTTCCAGTATTGTCAATGCTTAAAAAGAACAAAGGAAATGTTATCTTTATCTATTGAGGTGGATGAGAAGGAAGAAGTATTAGGTCTCTCCAAGTAGGCAATAATTCAGTGTTTTAGTGTGATGGCTGATTTGTGCATTTGTATATGAGGGAGAGATATTTCATGTTAAAATAATTTTAGAGCAAAAAATATTCTGGTGCAGTGTCAAATCTCTTAGAGAACCATTTTAAAATAAAACTGTCCTGACTCATCAATGTTTCAATATTTCTTTGCAAGTTGCCAGAATTGTTTTTCACATGGGTAAATATCATTTTACATGTGGTTCAATTTCTTTTTCTAAACAATATTTTGATGTTCCTTCAATAGCAATCAGTAGCTGAATCCCTTTTTTAACTGAACAGTGAAGCACCGCCTGGACTCTAGCAGTGAAGGAGGTCCTTCTATAAATTAAGGTCTTCTTCCCACCATTAGAGCAATGATACTTTAAATTAAATACTGCAAAGCATGTACATATCATCTAGGCTACAAAAATACATTCAGTGAGCATATATAGCATAAAACAGAGTTTGTTGTGGATGGAAATTAGTAAATTTGCAAAAATGCAGACTAATCATTCCCAGCTATTGTTTTTTAATACAAATTTGTTTACTAGGTGGTACTAGCTCTCTTCTGTGACTAGGGCAGAAATTGTTCCAAGAGGGGAAACAAATTATTAACACTCTTTTCTTCTGTGTGTAGCTGTGCAAATCCATGATGGGTTAACTCAACTTAAATTCTTTTCACCTCTAGGAGAATATATATTTTTGTCTTATGTTATATAAAATATGATTTGTTTTGGACAATATCTCAGCTACTCTGGTCTTTGAGAACATTGAGACAACCATATTCACAAAAGGTTTAGTCATCTAGTCTGTAAAAACAGCAAGCTCATGTCTTCAGTAAAATTTTACATCATTCCAATTGCAGTATGGTTGCTAAGTGGAAGTAAAAAACCTATCTGTGTGTTGGTGCACATTAAAACTGAGACTCTTCCTCTTTCCTTGCATGAAAGAAGATGTAAGGGCTCATACAGACCCACTACAGTTTTTGTCTTCCCAGTGAAACACCTCTCTGAGCAAATAGTCCATACATATATGTCCTTAAAAATTGTATTGAGCAAAAATGATGTTAACTTTCCAGTTTGGCTGTTGTTCATGTATTATATCAACTTGCATCGCAAATTAAATGTTATACAATTTGGAAGAGTCTATCAGTAGCCAAAATGTCTTCAGTCAAGGGCAAAAGCATCAAGCCTTCAAAACCTGGGCTAGGGCAGAAAAAAAGCAGCAAACACCTTTCTTGCTGATTCCTGTAATGGAGTGATACAGGATTTCTACTACTGTATTGGACTGTGTGGCTACTGGGAACAGATTGGATGAAGAAGAAGCCACTCAGTTCTTAAAGACACTGGACAGAGTTTTACCCAGGATGTGGAAAAGATTTCAGCTGCGGCTGATGTAGTTAAATCTGAAAGAATCTGCAAACCCTGTTTCCTCTCCCTCACAAAGACACCGAATAAACAGAATTAGTTGAGCCAATTCTCACCCATTTAAAAATGTGAAACAGCACCTGTGACAGATATCCAGTTCCTCCTTTCCATCATTCCTGAAAAACTTCTGCCATTACATGCCCAGAATTCTTCCTCTTGCTGTGATCCTCAAACTGTACTGTTCCTCCTATTTTGTTTCCTTTATTTTTAATGTTACTCTGCTATTTCTTCTCCTCCTTTTCCTTGTACTCATTCCTGCTTTTGCTTCTTGCTTCCAACAAATTGCATATTTTTGTCAATCCTGTTCCTCTGCCGGTTGCACCATCCAACATGATTTCTTCTTCTTCAGAAACATCTTCCACATCTTTTTTTCCATCTTTACTTTCTGTTTGTGGTCAGTACTCTCAGCATCCAAAGTGTAGTGCTGCTGGCTCAATGCATTCTCCACCAAAGCAGTTTCTTAACCTTCACATTGTTTTTTCTTCTTCTTCTTTTTGTCCTAAACAAAGCATGTCCAGTCAGATAGTCCACAAAATTATATTTACCCTTTGAGAGTTTGGGAGGTGATAATAAGAACTTTGAAACTATGTTGAAGTATCGTCCTCTCAACAGCTTATATCTCAAAGAGCTAAACAGAGACAATTCAATTTCTCTAATTGTGGCTGTACAGCAAGAGTGATTTCTATTAAAGACATCTTCTTGTTGTCTTTCACCTGCTGTGGACAATTTCATATTTCCTGTGAGACTGGGATTCTGCCGTCAATATTGTAGTTATCACAATGTCTTTGCAGTTCTTTTTCTTTTTCTTTTTTTTTCTTTTTTTTCTTTTTTCTTGTGGGGAGGAGGGAGAGGACTAGAGGGAATTTGCAGAGATTCACATCCAGTGAAGATGGGTGTTATGCTCAAGAGCATACCTGCTAGAAAAATTCTCCAGGTGAAAGCGTCACACATGAGGGGTTGGAAGAGCAAATAAAGAAATGACCCAGAGAGGATCACTACTCTAACAGTTATATATGCATATAAAAAATCCAACATGATAGTGGCAAAGGTAGTTTGGTGGCAGTTCTGCCTCTTTCTTTTACTGTTGCCCAGGACTTTATCCACCATTTTGACTTTAGGTAGATACTATTTGTGCTTGATTTTGGCCTAAAGAGTAAATGGGTTATTTTTGAAAGTTGGAGTAAAAGTGGAACAGCCATGTTGACATAGGGATATATTCCAGTCTGTTTCACCTGGGAACAGAGTTTACTTGAGAAGAGTATTCAACTGAGGCTGTTTGTAGAGCTCATCAAAAGATGTCTCGCTCTTGTGACAGCAATAGCAATTCCTTCTCCTGTCAGTTCCCATTAAGTCAATGACAGTGTAATATTCCTCTTACTATGAGTGGCACAGATAATAGAAACTGTACTTTTTAATTAAGAAATATCATACATGCAGACATAAGTCTGGGCAGGATCTCTGTTCAAGGCTTCTTCATTTATGCTGCTGCCCCTCATTTGCCATTCTGTTTGCATCTACTCTCTAGTCTTGAGTTGGCCCTGATTTGAGGTATGGGGGAAGGTCAGGCTCTTTGTGGTGACAGGAATAAAAGTTTAGATTTAACTAAGTTTGAAGTTTAATTTAAGTTTTCCATTAAAGAAAAGTGTAAGAACTCAGGTTTTTTGCTGAATAGAATAAAATATCTTGATTTTAGGAGCACAGGAGAAAAACAAGGGCATGAAAAGGTAGATTTGCAGAGAAAGAGTCTTTGTCCTTTTTTATGGTAACCTATTGATTAGGGCATGGATCCAGAGTGTGAGAGATCTGGACACCAGCTCCTTCTCACATTAATATTTAACAATTATACTAAGGGAAAAATCATCTAAAGAGAAGCTAAAACCTCCTATGGTTGTACTGGCAAGACAGCTCCCAGGGCAATGGGAGACTGACAGTCAAATATTGCCACAGAGAAGAGTGAGTTGAACCCGGGGCTCTTATATCCTGGCATGCCCTAAATGTCAGGTTACTAGGTAAAGGAAGAAAATCTTTTCTGCTGATATATCCTACTAAAGTTTACCAGCTCTTGTCTCTTTCTTCACCCTTATTAACTGCAAGGTAACAGGTCAGGAGAACGCTTGAAGAATGAGGCCTACATGTCTGAGAAATAATTAATGAAAAATAATATACAAAGGTTTAAAACACTGCCTCTGCCCCTTCTCAGTACTGATGGGAAGTGGTTTTAGGGGTGTGTGGAAATATTATAGCAAAAATAACACCATTGTGACTCAAATTAATACAATATGTTTCACAGAAAATAAAATGAGGAAACTCAATGGAAAAGCTCTCTGTTAAACTTGAAAAATCACTTTAAGAAAACAACTAAAGAAAACACATGCAAAATAACTAAAGAAAATGCATGCAAAATAACTAAAGGCAGTATTAATTCAGAGTTTAGGAATGATAAACATTGGCCCAATCTTTTCTCTTATATAAAGATGTGTATGTATATGTATATATTTCTATGTATTTTACGACATATATTTATATGCTTTCAGCTATGCTTATTTTCCTTTTTCTGTTAAGTTTTTCACTAGTAGAAAATATTTTTAATTAGAATGTCTTTCTCTTGTATATCCTGTTCTGTATTATCAAGCAGAATTGCTACTGAACAAAAAACTAATGTACATATTTAGACTTGCCAACAAGCAGATGTGATCATTGAGTTTGAGTGCATCCATAGCAATCCCTTCCCTACTTTCTACCTCCCTAAACAAGATTTGACTCCTTGGTCAGCACCAGGCACAGATACTTCAAAAACAAACAGGAGCAGACAGCTCAGCTCCTAACTCAGAGCCTGAGGCAGAATTAACCTAGACTTGACTTTACTAGGTGTAGAGAAAGCAGGCATTTGAAGTTAGGTAGCCATTTCGAGTCTGCTGGAGCAGTTAACTCAATTGTTTCCTCATTCAAAAGCAGTGGATATCTTTCAAGATTTCAAAAGCAGGAAATTATGTCCAAATTTAGATACATTTAAGGTTCCTTTGAAAGCCTCTCCATCTTTCCACTGACATTACTGGGAAATGAAGCCTCTATGGCTGTAGGATTATGTCACTCACACTGAAGTTTCAGGCAAACTTAACTGTCTGTGTTAAACATTGTTTTTAATACTTTGTTTCAACAGTTACAGTCTGGGATTCAAACATACACAATTTGACCCCACAATTAACTTTGAGTTTGTGGGCTGATAGCTGGATTCAAAGCCATCTACATTTTGTTATCAAAATACTCTTTCAGAGGAGATTACAAATATGCACACAGATGGAATTAAAAAATTCTTCTTTAGGTCAAATGTTCATCTGAATTACCTGATTTTTGAAAAGTTTTCTAATAAATCCCCCATGTATATTCTTTTGCTATACGTACATCTAAGGATGTAGGTGCAAAAGAAAATATGTGTTTTGTGTACTTACATTGTAGGATTGATCTGCATCTCTTTATGGGACTTTACAATGAGGTATTCACAAATTTGCAGCCTCCCCTACCTCTTGGATGAGCAGATATTTAAAGAGAGTTCAAACAGCAATGTAAGTGAAATTCTTCAGGAAGCATTGATTTATCTGCAAGCGCTGCTTAAACTGCAGCAAACCAATATGCATGGAGAGCTTTTTGATATCTGTAGTTTGCATTTTGCCCAAACATGGGCCAAGAAGACGTGGACTGGAAAGCATCCCAAAAATTGGGAGCATGGAGTACAGGACATTATTCTTTCAGAAATACATTCTTTACTTGGAAAAACAGCCTAGAGGAGTGAACCCCTTTCTTACGCTGGTTGAACTCCTAATTTATGAATTTGTAGAAATTTGTATACTGCAAATACTCAGCTTGTTCAAATACCCAAAATGTTCATGCCTGCTTGATTTTAAGCACTAGCAGCACAGCTGAAATCAGACTACCAACATGCCTGGAGCTTGAATTACAAAACCTCTTTGCAGAGCTCTGCACACTTGCTCACTATGCCTTTTAAGTGAGCCAGTATATAATGGCGGTGTCAACAGGGAGGACGTGGGGCACGGGCAGCAGCAAAGGCTGCAAGTAATAAAAAGTGCTTTTCTAATTGGCTGCAATAATGTTTAAATTTTCTAATAAATAACATTCACACACGTCACAAATAAGCCCTAGGTGAATGTTCCAAGAGAGGTATTTATTTGGTGTACTGAACAGATTACATTTACAGGATTATACTGCACAGCAGGGAAATCACTCTACATGGAGTGACAGGGCAACGGCCTTATAGCCATCCAGTCCCCTTTATGGCAAAGCACTTAGGCACATGAGTATCGATTTCAGTGGAGCAGCTCAAGCTTAGCATTACAGATGTCTGTTGCTGAATTGGGTTGTGGAGCGGTGCAGAAACTGAACAACCTTTAGGAAAATATTTATAGGATCCAGGTGGGGTGTGATAAGCCTAACTTCAAATGAAAGGGGAAAACTGATTACACGTTTCATGTTTCTTAATATTATCCCTTTACATTACAGATATAACTGTCAAAGAATTTATTTTTTAAATGTGTTAACAATTGCATTCTGTAGAATTGAAAATGTGCTCTGTCAAGAGAAATACACCCACAACAATTAATTCATTTTTTAATTAAGAGATTTTATTCTATTTGGTACCTTAAGCCATGCAGCTGCTAGTGTTTACTACATCTCCCTGAATATGTGTGGTTGGCCCTTACTTCCGTCAAAATGTTCTCCTCTGAGTATTTCTTTTTTTCCTGTTCTGTGCTGGGGTGCATGAGGGGAGAAGATGAAACCTGACTAATATTGTTTGGTAATATGGTTGTTTGCAGTTTATATGTTCTCTGGTGGATTTTATTATAGCTTCTGAATTTTTACTCATTAGTTTAATGGTGGTTATTTTGCAGATTTCTTTTATTCTGTATTTTTTATTGAAACCTTATTCACAATACCGCAGTGATTTGAATATGGTCTTCATGATGCAAAATTTAATTAGATACTAACTAAGTAAGTGGTCCATTAAAATATTATTCAGATTGTTCAGGGAAATGTTTTGGTAAACATTTTCTTTGGAAGTTGACTTTTTTGGTAAGGGAAATTGAAACAGACAAATGAATGTTGCTGTTTATTTTGTCTCTCAGCATGCAAAGGGTGAGATTGTGTGCATCTGAATTACATCTCCATTTGCAGTGGGAGAAAGGACCTTCCCATTAGAGGAATCATAGCATCCATTTATTATGCAGTTCAGGTCTAGACTGCCTATACTGTAGTCCATCAAAAAGTATTTTAGGGGAAAGATGCTCATAATGAAGCAGGGAGCTCTACTGTTTGAATGATTATGATGATGATGCACTGCAGTTGCCAAAGCCACATAATACACACTGCTGGAAAATGTCCCCCCAAAAAAATTGAGCAGGAAATAAAGATATACATTGTGTGTATTTAAGTACGGCTCCATTCACTAACAAGAGAGGCTTTAATTATACATGGGTTTTCACAAACAAGTTAGTTCAGAGAGTGTTCAATTCACAAAGGTCTCTTTCTCTATACTCTGGGCTCTCCATTGTAAGCAGTTTTGCAGCTATTGAAACAGCTGCACAATTTTTGATTTGGTCATGGATACTTTTAATGTGCACATAAAATGAAAAGGAGAGGGAGGGAACATTTCTTTGCCAGCTCCATGCAGAAGAGTGAGCCAGCTTGGTATCTGAAGAATATTGGATGGGACTGTGCTGACCTAATGGAGTTGGAAATCAGAACTCCCTAAGCCACATGCACAGTTTGATGTCAAGCAGTTTGCCAAGTGGCAATACATCCTTTGATGGTAGAAGGGAAGGAGAGGCTTGTTAAGTAGAGAGGTGAATGGGAAGAGAAAAGGTCAACTGTTGAAAGGTAAGAACAAAAGAAGTAAAGGGATTCACAGAAACTTCAGAAATACAAGGGAAGAAAATTTCTCTCTCAAGACAGTGTGCTGAAACCTTTAGACAGGCATCTATGGTCAGTGCTGTCCCTCATATCCTAGCTAAACCATTTCAGTACCGCGAGGCTCCTTTCTGCACTGAAGGACTCCCTGGTAGGAAGCATCAGCTGCTTTCTATGGTGATGTGGTCACAGGAAAATACAGTCAAAGGTTTAGTTGTGTTCATGCACACACAGAGCAGGGAAACACTGCTATCGAGGAAGCATGTTTAAATCAATGCTACATATAAAGGGGAAATTATAATAGGAATCGGAGCTCCAAACTAGAAGAACTCAACAGGAACTATTATTCTTTGATGCTACCATTTGGCAGATTAGCAACCGTGCTGTGGTAGAAGTTCATCTAGGACTTGAACTGGAATACAGTTCAAGGTCTTAGGGTGATATTGATGAATTGAGCCCTTCAGCATTGCTAATGGGATTTTTTTTCTTTTCTGAGTTAAAGGACATCTTAATAGCTCAAAAAAGAAGCCAAACCCAAGTGACATTCAGGGTGTTCTGGATGGGAAAGTTGGTCATGTCCAGGAAAGACAAAATGGTCTCAAGATCCTTTAAAGCTGAGACTTGTTTCTCAAAGAACTAATCAATTGGTTCTCCAGTAGTTCCAAAATCTGGTAGATTTCCCACCAGCAGAGTAAATGATAGCTCATTTATTAAGAATTTCTATCTTGAGGCTCACCTCCTGTGTGAATTGCCTATAGAGTCAGTGCTTCCATTGCAACCTTTCTGTCCTCTGGGGCAGGAATAGGAACTCCTGCCTATTTCTATAACCATTTAGTTCTATAACACTTTTCAAAACGTAGCAACTTATCAAGTTGATTAAAAATTGGGTAATGTATTTGCAATTATTATTGTGAGGAAGACAGATACATAAGCATATGTGTGTGACAACATATACAAACACAGATGATCACAGAGAACTATCATATGAGTTTCATACTCTTGTGAAACTAGATAAATTATAACATTTAATTCCAAATAAAATAACTATATTTGCCTTTTGTTGATCTGAAAAGCTGAGAGTTTGAGCTATTTGAAAAGTATCAATAAGATTGTAATAAAGAATTTCAGAAATTATTTCAATATTTTAAAAATTTCAGGCCTTCTTTGTCCCAAAGTATTTTCAAGATTACCGTAGTATTGCCAAATTTGTGGTTCTGGGCCCATTCTAAAACTTCAGTTAAAAAATTTGAAAAACCCCACACCCCAAAGTCTCTTCCCTCAACAAACAAACAAACAAACAAAACAAAACAAAAAAACAAACTTAAAAAAAAATTAAAAAAAAATAAGAGAGTGAACAAAATAACCTCATTTGTGCATGCAGGTTTCTAGACAGGTTTTCCTCTCTCCCTTCCCAAGCTGTATCAGTTGGAGTCCTGGGGTATCAGGATGCCTTTCTGCCATAGAGATGGAATGCATGCTCCAGTCTCCCTATGTCCTCTAAGATAAATGGACAAGACAGCATCTTTTCTGGAAAAAGGATTTTCCCCATTTTGCTTCCTTATATTCCCCAAAGAGAGTGTGGAGACAAACAGCATCTGTGGGAGCCACTGAAACTGTTAGATCCTAGAATGCATTCTTGCTGTGCAAGCCATATTGGACAGGGAAAGACAAGAAGACATTGGAGGAGATGGAGGTGGAAGAGGTGACTATTAAGCCTCTGATATCGATCTCAGGGTCAGTCCCGTCCTCTCTCCTCCATGCAAACATGTTTAGCCAACTGTCACTTTCACTTGAAAAGGGAGAGGAAGTTTTCTCTCATGTGCACTGTTTCAGGTTTCAGCAGTGCTTGAGTTGTGCTGTTTTAAAATGTGTGTATTCAGAAAGCTTAGTCAGGAGTTTTTCCTATCCTACTGAAGTTATGGATAGGAAAAAATTTTAAAAAAATGCTAGCAAATTACCACTATCAAGTAACTTTTAAAGCATGAGGGACCACAAATTCTCTTCTGAGGACCAGCAGTCAAGGATCATGGTGAATGGACAGTGAAATTGTGTTTTTGTTGCACTCATCAATGTCAGAGATGGGGGATTCCTGACTTTATCTCACTTTCTTTCTATGGAGTTTAATTAGGTAAGATCAATCATTTTATGATTTTTAAGAGCAATGGAGTAATGGATGACACTAGAGACAATGTACATTGTAATATGTTTTGGGCAGGTCTACCCCAACACAGATCTTTGTAAAGCATGTGTGATGCTGCAGGTGACACTCCTGAGATTCCTGCTTATGATTCATCAATGGCTCAGACACAGTTGTGGGATCTTCCTTCCTTCCTTCCTTCCTTCCTTCTCCTTTCTGCTTCCTCCTTCCTCCCTGTCTGGTAAAATTTGTCATTGAAGACCCTGTATCCGCTGTTCCTGGTACCTAGTGCTGCAGATGGGCATTACTCAGTCAAACTTGCTTACAGCTGAACTGTATAAAAAAAGTGCCTCTTCCTTCCTCAATCCAAAGAGGTTTCTAGAAAGGCGCTAGAGATAAAATCAAATGAGAAACTGTAGAGGACTCAAGGACATCTCAGTTACAATTGGGTTCCTTCAGTAAGTGGTCTGGTCAGGTGCCTTTCCAGAAAAAAAAAAAATTACAAATTCATTGTATGCCACTCAGCTTGTACTTATCCCTGTACACTTTACCAGCAAAATGGTGGCTCTATGCCAAAGACATATGTTTTCATCTGAGTCTAGAGGAGACGGTTTCTACTTCAGGTTGGCACAAGACTCTTGTGCAGAAGCCGCTGCTACACAGATTATGTTGAGTCTCATCCTACCCTGAGTAGCTTGGATCCAATCATAAAATACTCTCACAATGAGGTCAATAGAACTTACAGTTACTTCAAATAAGTAATTTTAATGTTTCTACACTGTTAACACCCCATCCAGAATTTCTTGTGAGAAATCAAGCTGTTATAGGAACATGGAAACCAAGAGCTTGAGCTGGACACTATTTCAAAACACAGGTTTCTGTGTCAGAACTTAGACTGAGTTACAGGAAGGTCTTGGAGGGAAAAGAAAGAAGGATGAATCCTTTTGCAAAATCACTGTGCTTCGTAGCCAGTTTCTTCTAACTACTTTTGATCTCAAAAGATGAAGATGTGGGAAACTTTTTCTTACACCAATAGGTCGGTATTCTTCCGTGGAGTTAGGGAAAGACATGACATTGGCATGCAGCCATTTTAAGTTATGGGAAAGACGAAAGAGCTTTGCTAGCGCTTACTTGTGGTGCTGCCTGTGTATACACTTTAACATACTGCCACTTAGTGATAGGAATGCAGCATGGCAAGGGGAGATGAACTTTGCTTCCATGAGGGGTAGACATCTGCCATAAATCAGCTCATTTATTTTCTCTCTGCTGGGGAAGGGGACACAAGGATTCGATCTGGTTTCAACTGGATGTTGGATTTTACACAGATATTTTGAAAATAATCTTTTGCTTCCTGTCATCAGAGTTTATAAGGCTGTTACTGGTTGAAGTTGATGTGCTTCTTAAGTTAAAGCATTTTACTTGTATATTTACACATCCTCTTCATTGTTTCAGACATATGTCTCTTATGCTTTGCCTGCAGCCTATTTTGTATTTAAAGTTGCCTTTGCACCTGATGTGTAGCTTGTCTGAATCTTATTGAATATAATGAAAATTAGACTCAGAACTCAGGCACAAGAACTGAGCTCCTAAATTTTGTCTTGATTGTGTCTTGAGTTCCAAGCTATGTTCTCTGGATTTTACACTGTGTAAATTTTCCAAGAGCATGAATATCCCTTGTAGGAGGCACTGCCAGTGATGTAAAGTTTCTCACTAGTTGTTAGTGTCCTGAGCAGGAGATAATTACTCATCTTGGTTTAGTCACAAAAAACAAAAACAAACCCAAAAACACTCCCCCCCCAACAAACAAAAATTTAGAATTATTAGGATCTTCCCCATCTTTCAATCCAATGCAATATTCCTGAGGATGACTAGGTAGAATGCATTGTCTCTGTCATGAATTTGACAAATTTTACATTAAAACTGCTCATTCATGGGCTCTGCCCTCATTTTTTATGTGGGAAACCTTTCTTCTTGTTGCTGTAATCAATAGAAGAAACTATTATCATCTCTCATGTACATTTATTATGAGCAAATCTTATTTTATGACATGGCTGAAGCTTTTATTTCCACCAGTAGTTACCCTGATAGCCTTCTAGAAGGCTTATGCTGTTTTGGTCCTTGCTTTAGTCTCTTATTTTCCTTTCTAAAGGTAGACCTAGACCCTGTCTTATTGTGTCTTATGTTAGAAAAATGATATTATCACTTAGAAGAAGATTGATTTGGAAAGAGGTATTGCTACTACTACAATGTTGTCTCACTAGTGAATAAAATGACAACAGGTATCAAGTTTTTGGGTAAGTTCTATCTCTTTTAAAAGTTATAGAAATTATCATAGTTAAAAGATCTCTTCTACTGGTGATTGCTTTGTACTTTCCCACCATTTGCAGTAATAATTGCAAAAGCAAGTGGTGGAATGTGAGGTTTTAACCCATATTTTATGAGTCACAAATGGGCTCTAAAAACACTGCAGTCTTGCAATTTCATCTAGAGATAATTATTAGATAATGCCAGTAGTAAATTATTTGCTGCTCATATACTTCCTAATACTCACTACCCACAGGTAATTATTCCACCATTTAAAAAAGAAAGTACATTTAAAACTATTAGCTACCACTTTTAAGAGTTGTACACACAATAAGCAAGCCAGTGTTCCAACATTGCAATCCAGGAGAGTCCTCACCTGTATGGTGTTGCTTCTTCCTCCCTGATGCATCTCAGAAGAATTGTTCTGGGCTCACACAGGCGATCAGCAACACGGCCAGAGGAAATGGCCTGAAGTTGTGTCAGGGAAGGTTTAGGTTAGATATTAGGAAGAGGCTCTTCACCCAGAGGATGGCTGGGTTCTAGAATAGACTCCCCAGAGAAGTGGTCACAGCACCAAGCCTGCCAGAATTCAAGAAGTCTGGACAACACTCTCAGGTACATGGGTGTGACTACCGGGGAGATCATTTGCAGGACCAGAAGTTGGACCTGATGATCCTGGAAGGTCCCTTTCCACTCAGGATATCCTATGATTCTATGATCCAGGCACCTTTTCTAGGCAAACTCTTTTCAGTAAATACATCTACT
The DNA here is from genome assembly GCA_013400415.1 of Scytalopus superciliaris. Lineage (NCBI taxonomy): Eukaryota > Metazoa > Chordata > Aves > Passeriformes > Rhinocryptidae > Scytalopus > Scytalopus superciliaris. Next base: position 438,151 of record VXBX01005992.1, on the reverse strand, counting down.
GCATCATGCCTCTTATGTTTTTGTATTAGGATCTGGAACCCCTCAAAAATAAAATAAAACATCCCTTAAAAATCTATGAAACTGCATAAAGCCTCAAAAGAAAAAAAAACCACATAAAAAACCCCCAACAAAAACAAACAAACAAACAAAAAAAACCCAACCAACCAAAAAAACCCACAAAACACCTGCTTCAATTCTGATTACCTGTAACAATGGCTGAGTCACATTAATGAAACTATACTCCTTCCTCAAAACTGAGACGTAAGGAGTTCCCCTCTAATGAAACCACCAAAATTAGTTCCCTGTTCAATGTGTTAGGAGTGCACTTTCCATTACTGGAGACTTGAAGAAAGTAAAGTAAGTCCCAAATCCAGGGAAACTGTATCAGTATCATCCTTTTTGTTTGAATTCCTTCTTTTTCAACAAGATTCACTGCTCAAGCAGATATCCCTTACTAAAACTCCTGCTGGCAGATGGAGGGGACTTGTCAGAACTCTGCCTGGAAGCTCATAAGGCATGTTGGCACAGTATCTGTGTTATCATCTCTTTAATGAGTACTTAAGTCATTCCAAATTTTTTAAAAGACTTGTCATTGTTTCTCAAGTAGATAAAAGCATCATTACATTTCAGGCTACCAATGCTGCCTTCTTCATGAGTTAGGTGATGTTAAACACCACTAAAAATTGATAAAGAATCAAATCGCTGCCTAATTTACAAAATAACAGTCAACTGACACCACATTAAAAGGCTGATCAGCCTTCAAAATTATTGCAGTGTGTTTATTTTTTAGATCATTTTTAGTCTTTGAAATGTCAAGCGCAGTGATCCATCTGAGCTGCAAATGTGGATGAACACACACAGCATTGTCATCTGCTCAGAAAAGAGTTGAAAGCAATTGCACATGGATTCATTACAGAACCTTTACCTGTTCTGCATAAAAAATAATGAAGAACAATGCAACCAGCCAGCCTCAGTTCTGTAAGTTCTACTGACTTTTGAGAAGGATACCTACCTTTTGGCTAACATTTATTCAGACATGTCATAAAGCCCCCTTCTGACCCTTTTATTGCTGAAACTTTTGAGCATACAGCCCCCAATACACATTTAGAATCATAGAATCATAAAAACACTTGGGTGAGAAGGGACCCAAAACATCAGGTAGTTCCAACCCTCCTGACATGGGCAGGGACACCTTCCACTAGACCAGGTTGCTCAAATCCCCATCCAACCTGGCCTCGAACACTTTCAGGGAAGGGACATCCCAAGAGTCTCTGGGCAATCTGTTCCTGTGCCTCATTACCTTCATAGTAAAGAATCCCTTCCCAGTTTGTAATCTAAACCCACTCTCTTTCAGTTTAAAGCCATTCCCCCTTGTCCTATCACTACATGTCCTTCTGAAAAGTCCCTCTCCAGTGCTCTTGTAAGTCACCTTCAGGTACTGGAAGGCTGCTCTAAGGCCTCCCAGGAGCCTCCTCTTCTCCAGGTTGAACAGCCCCAACTCTCTCAGCCTGTATTCACAGGAGAGGTGCTCCAGCCCTCTGGTCAACTTCATGGCACTCCTTTGGACTCTCTCCAACAGGTCAATGTCTCGTGTTGTGTTTCTGATGCAACTCCGAAGCTAAGTATGGCAATACACTTTTAAAGCAAAAGGCTAAACTGACTTCCCTATAGCCATGTTTGAATTGCACAAAAGAGCTGAGCTTCTGCAGCCAGATATCTTTACAAATAAGGCATGCATGCTCACCAATTCTGTGTACAGAAGTAGGTGGGAAACTAATGAACTCTGGGAATATGCAGACCAGTATATGGGCTCTGTAGAAACCTACTTTTTGGGAATAGTGATGGCATTAAAAGAACGTTTCCACTGACTATGCAATTTCCTGAATGGAATTTCCTGAAATATTCTGGCTGTTACTGGTTTTCTTGCATAGGCTCATGTTGTACAGTAGTAAACAGCTGAGCTTCTTGACTTCGAGTGAGTGCATGGGTAAAAACAGAACTAAAATCATACTGGAGTATAAAAGTGGAGAACCTGAAAGTCCTACCAGAGCTGAAACTCTCAGTACAGATGGCATCTGGAGAAATCTGTAAAAACATTTCACTCTGTCGCTGCAAACAGTGGGTGCTAATAAAAGAAAACAAGGACAAGTGTTATTTTATTTCTGAATAATTTGACTTTTAATAATTTTCTGTTGAGAAAAAAAGACATAGGCAAGTGTGTGGTGAATTTTAGAGAAAAATAGAATCATCAAGATCGTAAAATACTTCTAAGATCAAGTTCAAACTTTAGCCACCATTTCAACTAAACCATATCATGAAATGCCNATATATATATAACTATTTTATGTAACAGAAAAGAGTAATTTTTTTTTAAAATCTGGTATACCATTTAAACAGCCTGCTATTATAGGTGGGCTAGGAAATTTTAAAATTACAAGATGCATAATACAAGATGCAATTTGTTTCTTTTAAACTAATCCAAAGAACTACATTTTTGATCAGTCACACAGAGAACAGGTAGAGAATTCATTTTAATAAACATTTCCTAAAATCTGTGCTAGCAAGACTAGAATGATGTATACAGAATGAAGGATGAAGAATTCTGCCTTGTCAGATCTGAAAACATCACAAAAACTTGTTATTAAATGTGGTTAATAGATTGAAGATACAACATTTGTGACATTGTTGGTGCTAGACAGGAAGTTTATGTTTGGGGTTTTACCAGCAAAGCACTGAAGAATCTGTTTAAACCTTGATGAAATCAACAGAGGTTAAAATCCATGTATAGTGCTAAAGATGTGTCTGCCTTCTTTGTTGAATACATATGGACTTGAATATATGACGTTCTGAATGTGGGTATCAATGTGAATGTAATTTCAATTATTTTTTCAAGAGTCATAATTACATTACAAAACAACAGATGCAGTGGATGTGTAGTTTTGGTCCCAATGTGCTATCATCAATAAAAGTTTACCAGAAGCAATTGTCTCAAGAGACTATAAAAAGAAATATTTTTGGAGGCATCTCCAAATAAAACTCTATAATTAGTAACCATTAACTCAAGTGTCTAGAATAAAAGATTCATTATCACTAAATTTAAATCGAACAAAAAAGCACTAACAGTCTTCTTTCTAAAGTGAAAGATTAAATTTATGACAATTTTACCCTTTATTTTGAGCTGTTGTCACTTCCTGTATTTCTAATCTTAAGCTTTCGTGCTTCATCCCACTAGCAAATATTTACATCATTTTGTTATGGGACCCTTGATATCAGCAATTTCTCCATCATGGATTGGATGGCCAGCTTTTGGTAAGATCTGGCATATAAACAGACAGACACATGTTGAGTTGCCTCTTATATTCTAACAGCATTCAAGGGTGGAGACACCACAACTGAACACACTTTACTGGCTGCTGCACCACATCCTATAGGGTATGGTACAGTGTCCTTGGCTGAACATATGTCCCATGTGCATGTAACAGATTTGCATGTTTTGATGTGTCTGAAACGTTGCACTGAAAACTTGCAATCAGTACATTGTATCACTTAGCACTTAAAACTCCTCCCTTTGTCATATTTAATGGATGCATTCTCTCTTGCAAGCTCCACGCATTGTCTCCATGCAGACCCACAGTTCAGGGCTGCAAGAAGGAAGCCAGCTTGGTTGGAGCAGCCGTGGTCAGCACACTGCAGAAGCGCACTTGAAACAGGGGCTTGTTGGGGTTTTGGGTACCTGGTTCTTTCTGAGAAGCCTTTTCTTGTTATGGCTACCCAACCAAACTTGATTCCTTCTTGCAAGTCTGAGGTATGTCAGGAGCAGCAGAGATACAAAATGTTTAACATTTTTGAACTAGAAATTGGATATTTTCTGGAATTATGGAAACAGAGAAGGGACTCATGCAGAAGCTTCCTCATAGCTCAGTTAAAAGTCAATCAACTATGTGAACACAGTTCTATTGGAAACTAAGCTTCATTAGTTCTGGTGCTCATGGTATTACTTGTTTTTAATTAAATTACTAAATGAGGGATTACATCCAGAGNATAAACATTTCCTAAAATCTGTGCTAGCAAGACTAGAATGATGTATACAGAATGAAGGATGAAGAATTCTGCCTTGTCAGATCTGAAAACATCACAAAAACTTGTTATTAAATGTGGTTAATAGATTGAAGATACAACATTTGTGACATTGTTGGTGCTAGACAGGAAGTTTATGTTTGGGGTTTTACCAGCAAAGCACTGAAGAATCTGTTTAAACCTTGATGAAATCAACAGAGGTTAAAATCCATGTATAGTGCTAAAGATGTGTCTGCCTTCTTTGTTGAATACATATGGACTTGAATATATGACGTTCTGAATGTGGGTATCAATGTGAATGTAATTTCAATTATTTTTTCAAGAGTCATAATTACATTACAAAACAACAGATGCAGTGGATGTGTAGTTTTGGTCCCAATGTGCTATCATCAATAAAAGTTTACCAGAAGCAATTGTCTCAAGAGACTATAAAAAGAAATATTTTTGGAGGCATCTCCAAATAAAACTCTATAATTAGTAACCATTAACTCAAGTGTCTAGAATAAAAGATTCATTATCACTAAATTTAAATCGAACAAAAAAGCACTAACAGTCTTCTTTCTAAAGTGAAAGATTAAATTTATGACAATTTTACCCTTTATTTTGAGCTGTTGTCACTTCCTGTATTTCTAATCTTAAGCTTTCGTGCTTCATCCCACTAGCAAATATTTACATCATTTTGTTATGGGACCCTTGATATCAGCAATTTCTCCATCATGGATTGGATGGCCAGCTTTTGGTAAGATCTGGCATATAAACAGACAGACACATGTTGAGTTGCCTCTTATATTCTAACAGCATTCAAGGGTGGAGACACCACAACTGAACACACTTTACTGGCTGCTGCACCACATCCTATAGGGTATGGTACAGTGTCCTTGGCTGAACATATGTCCCATGTGCATGTAACAGATTTGCATGTTTTGATGTGTCTGAAACGTTGCACTGAAAACTTGCAATCAGTACATTGTATCACTTAGCACTTAAAACTCCTCCCTTTGTCATATTTAATGGATGCATTCTCTCTTGCAAGCTCCACGCATTGTCTCCATGCAGACCCACAGTTCAGGGCTGCAAGAAGGAAGCCAGCTTGGTTGGAGCAGCCGTGGTCAGCACACTGCAGAAGCGCACTTGAAACAGGGGCTTGTTGGGGTTTTGGGTACCTGGTTCTTTCTGAGAAGCCTTTTCTTGTTATGGCTACCCAACCAAACTTGATTCCTTCTTGCAAGTCTGAGGTATGTCAGGAGCAGCAGAGATACAAAATGTTTAACATTTTTGAACTAGAAATTGGATATTTTCTGGAATTATGGAAACAGAGAAGGGACTCATGCAGAAGCTTCCTCATAGCTCAGTTAAAAGTCAATCAACTATGTGAACACAGTTCTATTGGAAACTAAGCTTCATTAGTTCTGGTGCTCATGGTATTACTTGTTTTTAATTAAATTACTAAATGAGGGATTACATCCAGAGACTGCACTGATACTGTAATTGCTTCCAGTGATGAAATTCAAATTTCAAGCCGTGAGCTTCTGTAATACAAATGGATCCTTTACTAGCCAGAATGTAAAGCTGCAGTCAGTTTAAAATAAGGCAATAACTTTATTCATAGCAAAAGGGCTGTACTGGCATTAGTGTCATGACCTTTTCAAATAAACATGCATTTAAACAAGCACTCATACCAATGCATGAGTCACACAGAAACTAGAGCTAAACTTGTATAATAATAACAGCAATCAGTTTTCTTCAATTATAATCTGAGTATGAGACGTAAGTATCTGTTTTAACAGATTCAGAGTTTGCAAAGGTAGTAAGAAGTGATATGAGCACATCTATTCTCAGCTCTATATTAATACCAGCTGTAGAATTTTAGTCAGTAGTTTCTGCATCATGTACAGTAATTATGGCTGAATTACACCACAGCACTTAGGAAAGAGTTGCAGGAACAAGATGCATCCTGTCCTTTTCTGTCCTGATGCAAAACAGGCAATGAGGCAGGTTATTCCAAGGTTATTCAGGCTCAGAGGTTGAAAATGCCTGTGTGCAAGAGTGAGGCATGGATACAGACATTCACTTGAGAGAGAATTGGCTGAGCGTTGTTTTTAAGAACACATCAAATCTTAATTTAACAATGTCATATAACAGTGAAATATCATCTAAATTACCCTGGTTAATTTACCCATAGTTTGAAGAGCTTTCTGTTTATATAGAATGTGTCAAATCACTACTCCACCTTCTTTTTTTAAAAGCTAAACTAAGAACTACTTACATCTGTCCATATAGGACATATTCTTCAGTTTTATTTTTATTTTGGCAGCATATTACCATACCTATTATGGTGCAACTAAGCATCAACCAGCTGCTCACTCACTTGCCCTGCAGTGGGATGGGGGAGAGAATTGGGAAAACAAAAACTAGAGAAAACCATGGGTCCAGATAAAGGCAGTTTAGTAAGTGAAAGAAAAAGATCCCCATTCAAGTGATGCAAAGGCAGTCATGCATTCATCACCTTCCACCACCAGATGCCCATGCTCAGCCAGTCTGTGAGCAACCTTGTACTACTCCCCCAGTTTTACTGCTAAACATGACACAATGTAGTCCATCAAATACCTGTCTGGTTTGTTGGGGTCAGCTGTTCTGTCTGTATCCCTTTCCAACCTCTTGCCCACTCCCAGCCTCCTCACTGGTGAAGAGAACAATGAGAAACAGAGAAAGCCTTTGAAGCTGTGCAAGCACTGCTCAGTAATCTGTAAAACATCAGTGAGTTATATACACTGTTTTAGTCACCAGTCGGTGACTATGAAGAAAATTAACTTCTTCCTTTAATGAAGAAGAGGAACCTAGCATTTGATTCCTATGGTCCACAGAGCACTGATATACTGATTCACTTATTTGTGGAGTAAGGCTACAGTTTGAAGTATGTACAGCAATAATTCAACTTAAGTTGCAATGGATGATGCTAAAGCTGAAGGAACACCTGCCTTTAAGTTTGACAATTATAACTGTTTTGCAACAGAGAAT
>VXBX01005992.1:411375-431012 GCA_013400415.1 Scytalopus superciliaris | reverse complement strand
AAAAAAAAAAAAAAGAAATAGCACAAGTATTGGAAGAAGTAAATGGAGTTAAGAAAACATCCATTCCATTACACATCTGTAAAGGAAAAATAGATGTGAATCATTTTTCTGTTTGCAACCACATTTTAAGTTGCAAATGTTTAAACAGACAATTTTGATCTTCTTTCTTCACCCTCCCTGCCCCGGACACCATTTTCCCCTACAAATCCTGGCTCTATCTCAGCTTGCTTCCTTATAGATGGCTATTCAAATTCATTAAGTACATAGCTTATCAAGGTACTAGCCTGTGTTAGGTTATGTGATAAAAATTTCATCTCCACAGGGCAAAGGTGTACAGCTGAACAATGGTAAGTGGGGCAAGCTAACTAAACCCCTGCCTAGTGACACTCAGGCCCATCTCAGGAGAGATGTTAGCCCCAGGGGCTAAGCCCGTCACCACCAGCCAAGGGAACCAGGTCTCCAGAGCAACTTTTGGATTAAGGGACATCACTTCCAAGGGGGCATGGGGCATGTTATGGGATGCAAGGGAAGAGTGGTTTGGGATTTCACAGGACTTGTTAGGATGGTCAGGGAAGGACCTAGCTGGTGAGTAGGCAAACTGGTCCAGGAGCTCGGGGTGTCTAAGACTATGGGAACAACTGACTACTGGAAGCACGGTGAGAGCCCTATCCAACTGCTGGACAGATCTTGTGGATTGGCTGAAAGATTGGTGTGTGGGTGTACATGAGGCATCTGGAGACAAGGGGATCCAGGGGCAATTTACTGGACAGGCTGCATGTTCAAGCTCAGCTATTGGAGAGAGCCACATTGCATATATATCTATATTTTTTTCACAAGCAATCCTTCATCTTGATCAGCCAGAGAACAAGATGAAGCTATGAGTGCTATTTGTGTTTATGTGTGTCTTCTTGTGTTGATCTGTGTGGTTGGACAGGTATATTTGTTTATACGCGTGTATTGTATATTTGCATTTGTGCACATGCTTACTGGGAATACATCCCAACTTGCCACTGGTTGAAGCTGGGCAGCACCTGGAGCTGTGGCAGCCTTGTCTCTTTGGGGACATGAGATCTGGCAAACTCTATGAACATGTACTGACATTTTGACACATTTTACAAATATTGAAGACTTCTGGATTAACTTTGTTTTAAAGACACTACACATACAGAAGCATAGCAGCAGTGACCTTCGCTTTGTTCATGTTGAAATGTTTCTTTTTTAATTCCTTTACTAATGCATCCCTTTACTGATTGTGCAATGTCTATGTATTTTAGTTTGAAATAATATCTGGCAACTTCCTTTATTAGAATGTAAGAACTTCTTTCTCTACATTGGTGAAGTTCATCCAAGTTCAGAGGTATCTTCTACCAGACAGGTAAGAAATTTTGCTGTCTCTTCTAGTGTTTGTCTTGGTGCATGGTGGTAGCGCTGCACTGGCACTGCATGTGAATGGAAAGCTGTTGAAATTGACTGTGTACGGCATACACAGATCCCACCTATTTTATTATTGGTATTAACCTCAGCTAATTTTCATTTTGTGTGAGCATTTTGATTCAGGTATAAGGCAGTTTTTTATTATATAGTATGTTTTATTATTATTCTTTCACCCTACACCCCAAAAGGTCCCAGAGGCCTCCATTTTTACTATTGACTATCTGCAGTGTTTCAAAGTAACCATGGGGTGCCTGTCCTTTTTAGCATCTAATTACACTTTGTAAGGGCTTGATTACCAAAATGCATTAAACAATAATTAGATAAGGATAATTTACATCCAAACAATAAAGTTGAAAAGAACAATATAACTGGTAATTGGCCTTGACCAAGGTAAATAATGTCCTCCTTTTTATTTACATTTGGTTTTCCCCATAAACTGCCTACTGGGTTGTACAGAAGTAAGAGGCTAGCAAAAATCTGAATCCCCATCCATCAGTATTAATCTCACACTTTACTGAGGCCCCATCCATTTATCTTTCCGACACAAATTAGAAATTCAAGAGTTTTAACAAATGAGCCTGCAAATGTAAACTTATTAGGCCATATATTTTTTACTACACACTGTGCAGTGCCCTCCACAAAGCTGTCCCTTCAGAGAGTGTTTTCCTATTTTGTGTTATTGATGGCAGCTAACTAATCACATTTTTAATGTTGTCTTTGGGGAGGGCTGTTTGAGTGAATGTGCAAACTAAACTACCCAGAATAAATCTACCTTATTAAATGCTTGAAATTATGTGTCTTTTACGATAAAGAAACTCTCGAGCATTGTTACATTTGCTAACCTTCTTTTTTGCAGAAATCAAAAGCCCAGGATTAATTAAAATAATACATCAAAACAGAGGTTTGTACAGAATGTGTCTGTGCGTGAGAGAAAGGCCAAGAAAAATTGGCTAATTGGTCTCTTCATTCCTCCTCTCTTTCCCTCTATTGAAATGTCTTTAAAAATTGCTTTTAAACTAACCTTTTTTAGCTAAATATTGTAATTATCTATGTATTTGGAGAATTTACTAGTGAACGAATCAAAATGAAAACCTTGAGACACAGCCCTCCTCCTGTACTTGTCACAAGAGGTTTTCAAAGCTCCTCCATAGCAGGGAGACTCTGAACAAAGCATTTCAGATTTTACAAAATCGTTATTTTACTGATTATTTTGCTGAATTCCTGAAGGTTTCTGTTAAGTGATACATTTACTGGTCTATCTGCTTTCTTTAAGGCATACTTGTTCATATGTCTTTAAATTGGTATAATTTTAGAGAAGGCTGGGGGACTAATCCAAATGGCATAGGCTTTTCTATAAAAATATGTTTAAAACCTTTTAATACACACTGATAAACATCTTTGACCAATGACATCCATGCTGTTTTATCTCATAATTCTTAACATTTAACAAAATTATGTAATTACTTCGAGGACTATTATTACTTTGCTAAAAGAGGGGTTAAATCATTTTAACTAATGATCAGTAGAAATCCTAATTGCCCTTTTATTGCTCCCTTCCCAGGAGCAAATACAAACATGGATGATATCTGGATTTTTATCTTTAAAAATCAGGCATATTATCTGTTTCCAAGATTTGAGCAATGAAGGTGGTTTGGTTTGATGGGGACCTCTAGGACTGTTCAATGTAGAACGTTTCATAAGTGACTCCTACAGAAAAGGCAGAGGATATTTTCTGGTGTTTCAGATAGACAGAAAATGAAACTTGAGGGCTAATAGTGATAGTTTTACAAAGCAAGGCAGGGAATGAGGTTGTTTGCTTTACATGTATAACAGTTCAGATGCCTACTTCTGCTCTAGTCACCATTTAAAATCAGTTTCCATTTGTAGCAGACATTTTACAGAAATGGTACCGTGAAAACGAAGCACCATTGATAAAGAGCCTAAAGAAAAAAAGACATTCAGCACAGGAGGAGAAGAAACCTTGGGAAAAGTACACAGATTTTGGTTGTTTCCTCTGTTCTTACTAAAACATTCAAGTTGTTGCAGTGAACCAGTCGGTCCACTTTTGATGGATTTCAGATTCTATAGTATTTAGCAATTTTTTTGGATTCTTTTACATCAACTGTGTTTTTACATTAAATATATGTTTTTTCACTTATTGTCCAAATCAATCTGCTTATTAGATGAACTCACAGTTTTAGCAAATTCCTTGAAATCTTGATATTGTTTTTTGTTATTAATATGTACCGAGAACCCTGTAGATAACACTACAGTAGTAAGATTATCCAGCAGAATTTCAGAGCAATGAATATTCTGCCATTTCAATACAATATATATCCTATAAATAGCACTCTAATGGATATGAAATTACAAATACTGTTATGTTGTCGAAACCCTATGGCTTGTGCTATAGAGGAGGTCAGGCAAGATGATCATAATGGTCCCATTTGGCCTTACGATCTATGAATTTCCAAGAGTTATAGATATAGTTTAAGTGCACCCTCAGCATGAGTTGCCTTATTATTTAGCAGAAATGGGGAAAAAGTAACCTTGTTCATGTTTATACTGCAATGCAGTAGGTCAACACACATTTTACCCATAGGGTAAATAAGTTTTCTTTTTCATATAAAAAGAACAGGCAATTTAGCATGTCTTTCTTTGTATATACCCGCAGATCAGGGAGATGTGTATGTGTAACTTGCTAATCATTTCTCTGTGTGCTTATTCTTTTGCATTTAGCTATAGTCAAGAGTTGAGCTCACTGGAAGTGCGTCATCTCTGTATAATAAAAGATACAGCGAAAGATGGAGCTGTTGTCTCTCTTACATGCTGCTGAAGTTACTTGCATTCTAAAGCAAAACAAAAAGCAAGTTAATGAAAGTTTGTTTATTCCAACACTCAGCCTAAGAGACTGAACTGAGAAGAAACCTTTATTTGCCCAGGCAGACATGAGAAAATGAGAAAATCCCCATGAATTACATGAAGGTACTTAGAGAAGCAGGGGAGACTGTTTTTAATCAAACATCAATAGATATCTAGTTGAAGGATAAATGGAAAGTGTACATTTTATTAGAGCTGAGGGAACATAGCAAAACATTTTTCACTTTTACTTGTTCAAAATTTTAAACACTTTTCTTGCCCTTGCTCTGTTGTGTTTACCTGACTTGCCTGGAAAAACATTTTATGGAAAAGGATATTTAAGCATATAGAATTTAAAGAAATTCTGCAAAGTAGTTTCTGAAATTAGAAATCAGGCATTTACATCAAGAACCCAGTTTTGAGATCTGCATATTCACATTTACTTAGGAGACAGATTACTATAATGAAGAAAGTTTAGAACAAAATCTCTTTCCAGAAACTGCCTTTAAGTCCCACTACCACTGGTATTTTGACTGCAAAACCTACCTGAGAGCAGATATTTTGTTTTCCACCTGTTGTATTTGCTCCCTTCCATTCTCCTTTTCTTCAGAATAAATCTAGCAATACACATAACTACTATCACAGAGAGGCATAGTAGGTAAAACAAGGGATGATGATTATTTTTTTAATGAATGCAAAAATTCCAGGATTTAACAGGAAAATTTCCATATTTCAGTAAGGTAAATTAGGAACAAAGCAAGACATTGTTTTGTATTGTTTTCTTGTTAAAATCTGAGAAAAGAATCATACCTGCAAGCACCGCTCTTTCTAAGACCAATATGGTGTACAAGCCCAAATACTTAATCCACCAGCTTTAACATATCTGTGAGATTTCCAGGTCAAATCGTTGCATAGTAAGATGAGGTAACAGTTTACCAATAAACATTAGCCCCACTGCTGAAGAACAGGGTAACTAAGGAACTTTTATTCTTCTCTTTGTATGAAGAAAATGGATTCTGAAAACAGTATCTATTTTCTTGAGTAGATAAACCTTCTGCGTCTTTGGTCACAGACATCTCGGGAATTTCAGCTATTGGCATGTATTTTGCAAACGGGAGAAGCTGGGAGCAAATATTAGATTCACTCTGAATTATCTTGTTGAAGGTTACTCGAGTAACCTAAAAGATGCAACAACATTCTGAAAATCTGCAAGAAATTTTTTTGGTTTGGACCAAGAGCTGCTACTTCATTGATTTTCATTACCAAATCTGTTGGCAGTGTAGTTGCAGTTTGTCAAGTACAGAATGAAGTCTGTTGTTAAATAACTAATTTCTTGAATTTTTGCTGATCCTCAGATTGATGCTGTGGGCCTGGTATGCTATATGTCTCTTCCAAACATGGCTGTGTCCCACTTTTCCAAATATTTTGAAAATATGATTTGTGTATTTAGTGTAAGTCATTGGCAAACTTGAGAAAGAGGGCAGGAAAGGGGGTTGACTTTAGAAAGCTGTTAATGAGGAAGGAGATAAAGTAGTACAACACAAAGGAAGGATATGGAAAGGAAACTGTTAGTATTCTAGTGATCACAAGTCAAATGTAGGAGAATGGAGTACAGCGCAAGTTGTTTCTCCAGGTGTGTTTTAATGACAGAACGTAGTCTTAAAAATGAGGAAAAGAGCAAAATGTAATGGAGAAAGACAGTGTACTCCAGCATACTGATCTGGGAATGTTATGATCTGATATTGCTGCAATTAAATACATCAGGCTTTGTCAAAGGCCTTTAAGAGTTCAGCCCATTTAGCCTAGCGAGATGAAGGCTGCAACATCATGACAGCTGTTAATGAACATATCACAGAAGTAAATGTCCTGAAGGGAGAGACATTTAAAACAAAGGACAGCTAACCACAATAACCTGGATGTAAGTCAATTTAGGCTACCAATTATGTCATTCTTCATAATCAGAAGAAAATCTTTTTTTTTTTTTTTTCTTTTTGGTAGAACCATACCAGAGAAACAGAAATATAGCTTTAAAATACATTTTGATCAGCTCATGAAAGAGATTATGCCATACTACTACTGTTTTCGGTGAACTCCGCTTGACATGAAAGTCACTTCAGGGACTTTTCCACCTTCACAGACATAATAAAGCAAAATTAAAAAAGATTTTAAGCAAAATGCTTTTATTTTTTTTCAACAGTATTTCATCCATAGCTGCTGACAAATTATTTTTTCATTTGAGAACAATTATTTTGATACTTTAAAACTGCTAGAAAATTATAAATTGGCATACATCTAAATACCAGCTTTTCTTTTCAGGTTGTTTTTAGAGGCCTTCAATGATGTTTATAGATTTATATCTACTATGTCCATGTTATCATGTACCTTCTTAAATGATGACACTTATGGGCATTCAGAGTATAACCAAACAATGCCAATACCAAAGGGATGGATGATTTGAATATGCAGATGATCTCTTTTTTTTTTATAGATAATTATTGTCCAAACTTCCTCTCCCATCACAAAAAAGCAACATGACATTCAACTGTTTTAACTGGGGGCTTTTGGTAAAATTCGTAAGAAATTACGTGTAAATTATACAGCTAAGTTAAGAGAAAATGTTCTGAAATAGAAATATGACAGCAGTTATAAGTACACTTAGAAAGCAAAGTCAAAACTAAAAATTGTGAAAAATCAGAATAATTTAAACAATACTTCATCCATGATTTTCCAATGCCAATTCAAAAATGGGTCTTAATTTCAAATGAATAGAGCAACTCTGTAATAAGCTGTCACAAAATACCCAGAAACAAAAACGTATTTTTATTTACTATTCCCATTTCAGAAGAAAATATTAGTCTTCATTCTGAAATAATCTCTCTCCTATATACAATCAAAAGCAAAGATATTTTCAGGGTTTACAGCAGCACAAGATAAAAATGGCAAAATGCAAAGGCATATACCAGTAATAGACTGCAAAATCAATTTAAGAAGTGTAACTGCAGTTGTCTTTCCCAGGTTTTTAATTATGTGTTTGTTTGCCATGGTGGCCTAATTTAGTCAAGTAGATGAGCCAACATTAAAAGCTGGTAGGAGAGGTAAGTAATCCCCAGGGTGGGCTGCTTGTGTAGAGAGTTTAAAAGCTACATGTACAGAAGCAGAAGCCAAGGCAAATTTGAGAAGGGGGTCTACATGATAAACAGTGAAAAGCCAGCAAATCAAATTTTTCACAATTAGTTGAACAACAACTGTGACAGGTTCAGCGCTTAGCATTTTCATTTGTGTGCTCAAATTTGGTTATCTGTCCTCTTTTATGCAAATGTGATGTGACAGGAGAAGCTGGGAGCACTCAAGCAGGCCGATCACTCACAACAGGAGCTAGGTCTGTACAGCTGAGAGGTCTGGATTAAATGGACTGAGTGCTGATGGATAAATGACATAACCCAGGCTGAAAGCCTCATGAAGTGATTTAGAACTTCCACAAGATGATGCCCAGAACACAAATGGTACTTTATCCTCAAATGTAAAAATAGAGGGGACAAAAACATCAGCTTCAGCTAGTAAATAACCATGCTTATAATCTAGCTAAATCCAACATGCTTCTTGACTACTAGAACACAAAACTTGAGAAAAGTACCTCTAATAATTGCTCATGCACCACCATGTAACTATACAACTCACTGTGATGTTTTTGTGCCTGCACGGGAGACCTGGAAAGCTGATTAGGCAGTAAAAGCATTCACCCTACTTTGACAGATGGGAGCATGGCTGAAGAAATACATGTACAGACACAGAAAATATTTTCACAATGTACTTACAAGTGATTTGGCATGAAAAATTATCAGGTCAGAGAAATCTTCTCTGCTGCAGAAGGTATAATAATTAAGGTGACACATTGTGCTAAAAACATGCTTACACATGAAGGGCTAAAGGATGAATTATCTGTGTACAGCTCTCCCTTTGTCAGTTTAGAGGAAACCAAAATTCTATAGGTAGGTGTGCTGAAAAAGTATCACAGCTTGCCCCTTCAATTACACCACTGCCTTATTGCTAGCTTAATTTTTAGGACAGCTGGCAATACTTAGGAATAGTTCAAGAGACCTCCACATCTTACTCGTGATAGAATGTGCATTTCAGCTTGAAGATTGTTATTTTCTTTAATAAAGTTTTTTCTAACTCTGTATCTCACAAAACCATCACGTATTTTACACTTCTCATTGAATCCAATAGTTACTATGGTCTATAAATTTTTGATTGATAATTGCCATGTATTTGTCCATTAGCAAAAGTACTAGGATTTATTTTTTTTTAAGTACCCATTCCCACTTTTACCTAGAGACATTTATCGCTAGAGAGGATGAATTCCTTGCAGACCACTGTTGTCAGTTGTCACTGTTTTTCCAAAGAATAGATTTACCTCGAGGCCCCTCTATCAGTGGAAACAGATCATATTACCAACTTCTATTGGACAAAGCTTGACAACTCAGACACATCTGCATTAGTGAAATGAGCAGGTGCAGCATATATCATAGGCACTGGAACTCTGTTGCGGGCATTCTTACATTGTTAGGCCTTAGCACCACAGAGACCCACATCAGCTATCGCAAGACAGACCATTTCCAGTGGAGAATGTGGATGTGATTGTCCTGTTTTGAAGTGTGTATGAGAGTTGTTCCGTGCCAGTTGGCCTCAGTGTCAGAGAACGGTCCCAGCCATGTTTAATTTACTAGTATTTCTGTAGACATGGAGACTGAGTAACAGTACGCCGACAGGGAACAAGACACTGAAATAGCCTATGTCTCCAGTGAGTTCTGCTAAAAGCAAAAGCTACAGAGACACGCTGAAAGGTGATAGTACTGGATAGGTGGCAGACTAAACCACAGCATGATGGCATGACATGAAGACATTTGGAAGCCACTACAGTCTAGCACCTTGCAAAATCTTTAGGTAAGTTGCTACAGGCAGGAGCAGCTGGTGTTGCAAGAACACTCATGGGCTTTTCTCACCATTCATTTGGTTGTTGGGGTAGAAGAAAAATTCAGAAGGGCCTGAGATAACCACATCCATTTAAAATTTCATTAATTGTCTTTGTAAACAGAATGATGGAATTCATGCTGAGGGTTCCTAAAGCATTGTCCCCATAACCACTGAACAATACTAAACAGAGTTACTAGAGAAGAATACTCATTCTTTGTTCAGACATTTGGAAGAAAACAAATTGTTGAATTCTTCAAAAGCCAATGTGTATTTTTGTCAGAAACAGTATTATTTGGTATCTGGGGATATTTAGAGATTTTGCCTATGTGCTGCTATCAGCTTTGAGAACTCTTTAAATTGAGCAGTAGATCCATGGGGATAAAAGTAGAAAATTACTTTTCATTGTGATTTTTGGACTCCAACAAAGACTTAAGATTACAGTCTACCTTTCCTTTCATGTAAGTATTTTGTGTGATTTTGATTACCTGATTTTAGAAAGCAGTCATCAAAGCATACACTACCTCTCTCAGATAAGACAGTACTAGGGATGGCTCCTAACACTTTAAATGTGCAGAGCAGTTTCGAATCTGTTTAAAGAAGAAAGAAGGGCAAGACAGGATCACTGATTCTTTGTACAGCTGGAGAGACATCTGAAAGGAGTTAGGCACTGAAATGATTTGCACTGTAAAAGTGTCTACTTCTAAAGGCTCAATTGACACAATCACCTGTTAATGTAACCGTAAGAGTTTAGACCCATACCCTTCATCTTATTTTGCAGCCACAATGGCCAGAGGATCCCCTACTACTGTATCATGACAATAACTCATCAGCATGCACTTTCCCACCTGAAATTACCATCTACCCACTAAGTTGCTCACATAACTGCTTCCTAGCTTGTTCACTCAGGCAACAGGAACTTGACTTGTTGAAGCTAATCTACTTAACTTGGACAAACAGATTTGAACACACAAACACTGTTTGACTGGAAAAGTAGTCTTTCAAAACAGCAACTGACTGTTAACACAACATAATCCATAAGGATTCGTAGCAAGGAACACTGAATTCTGTGATCACTAAACAATCCAGAAGCAATCACTAAAGTGAGGTTTCTCTAAACTTTTAGGTATCTTGGATGCTACTTTAAAGTTCCAGACAGAAAACACTAGGCAGAGAACCAGTATTTCCTGGGCCTGTTTGGTAGATTTAGCAAATTTTTTATAGCATGTCTGGTCTGCAACAGGTATGGCAGGGAGTGGGTAGATAGCAGGAAAGGAAACATGCACATCACCAATTGTTTGGCCAAGAACTTGAAACCTCAGCTTCCATTTGACTGAGTACTTCCTAGAATTTTAGTATCGGTAGTTTATTTCACCAACACCCAAAAAAATAAGCAAAACCAGCCTTTCTGCTGCCTAGCATAAGTTCTATAGTGCATGGTATATCCCTACACTTATTCTCCTTTTTTCCCCATTTGCTTCATTCCCTGACTGGCTAAGGTCCCTAAATGCTGTCAGAATCATCTGTGTTGCCTGACAATGGTTTAGTTCATCTACACAGATCCATTAGAGAAAATTATCTCCTCCTGCTCCAGCCTAGCCTCGGGGCTGCTTTACCCAGCTGGCAAACCTGAGTTCTCCTAGGAAATGAAAGTGTGAGCACTGTGGCTTGGCTGCACAGTGGTGACTAGAGGAGGAAGCATCTCCTCAGTAGCTTCCTGCTACTGCATTACCACTGCACTAACACATGAGTCACACAGTCTTTGACACAAAGGTTCTATACTCACAATAAGCTAAACAAAAACCAAAAAGCTCCAACAAAATTCTTTCAAGGCTTCCCACACCTCCTTTGGAGGGGAACCTTGACTGACCTGAAACTGCCTTCCCCCTATCAGAACCACTGAGGGATTTGCCCAAAGGAGCCAGAGCTTCCATAGCAAAGTCCCTGTTTGTAAGGCTGTTAAGAATATGAATGAATCAAGTCAGCTCAAATGCAGGGCCATGCAGCTTTCAATTTAGTGAGTCACTGTAGAACCACAGCACACCTTGTGTTTCTGAGGAGCCCTTGTGCAAGTGCAGTGCTTCTGTTCTCAACTGTCCTTCTGACCTTCTGCAGAAGCACTTCAGCTTCCACATTCTGCTCACTAAATGTTTTGTTAAATGTTTTGTCCTGCCTCCTGTAAATCAGGGGAAAAGACTAAAAACAAGAGTTGAAGCCAAACATACAAGAAGAGCATAGTGGTGACAGTTTATTCAATGAAAGTAGCACAGACTGAACCAGAATCACGGGATGAAGAAATCTACTGATCCCAACTCCTCACTCCTGCCCCAGTATCGCCCACCAGTAATGTCTTTTCATCCATCTGGTGAAGTAGATTAAGAAGGTAATTCAGTTGCACTATCTCATTTTTAAAAGCATAGCCCAGCTCCTCAATTACTACATTATCAAACAAATACCTGCTGTGTCAAGCACAGAGGATGAGCAGGAGTAACTAGCGAGGGTCTTCTCTGATGCTAGCATGAAACAAGACTATGAGAACATTTTTCACAACTTAGTCCTAGATATCGAAGAGTTAATACTGAGTTATCTAGAAAATGAGCTCTTGAAAAGCACTATAAAGTTCAATAGTGGGCAGAAATTATTTCACAGAAAGATTCAAAAGCTAAAAGATAGCTCAGTATTTGTTAATTTAGGGTGACTCCAGAGAGTAATTCATAAGCTTCTAAATTAATATTTTTAAGGAGGTCATAAAATGTGAACTTTAGTAACTGCTACAGCCAATCAAGCTGTCATCAATCACACCCTAGACTACTAACACACTAGTAATTACCTACTCAAATTACTTTAAAAGTTTAGAAAAGCTTATCTACAGATAGTATTGTAGCATGATATACTGCTGTCTTAAAAATGGCAGTGCAGTGAATGCTCCTGGTTAATCTTTCTATTATTTCAGCTTCCAGTTTCTATAATTTGTTCTCTATTTCTTCTGTGTTTTCCTGGCAAGCTGTCTTCAAAAAATTCAATACATAGCAGATTTGCAGAGAAGGGCCAGTAAAGAGCAAAGACATGAGTATTTTTAGTAGAGGAAGGATTACAGCAAATGAGGAGGGAGGGAAAAGAAATAGTACTTACTTTAAACTCACTTGAAGGATATTTACAGATAATTTAATACAGAAGCTGAAAAAAACCAAATATATTTTAAATTACTTTAACATTAAAGTTATCAGAACATAAATTTAGAGGAGACATGCAAATATTGTGGGAAGGTCACCAATACAAAACTGCAAATAGACAGAACTACCCTGTTAAAAGTTAACAAGGTCTAATGATGGCTTACATTCCTTAATTTTGCACTATCTATCGACAGTAAAAAGTGCTCTGTTTCACTCTGCTGTACTGTCAATATCCTTACATAACTTCTAATAGAAAACTTATTTTGTAATTCAGGTCATGCAGTAAGTCTGCTGACCAGCAGTTTGCTTCTTCCACCATAAAAGCTAGCACTATTGCTCTTTGCTCTTTAGTCCCAGATTTTTCAGTAATAGGATACTCCCACAGATAAATT
This sequence comes from Scytalopus superciliaris, assembly GCA_013400415.1. Taxonomy (NCBI): domain Eukaryota; kingdom Metazoa; phylum Chordata; class Aves; order Passeriformes; family Rhinocryptidae; genus Scytalopus; species Scytalopus superciliaris. Next base: position 418,183 of record VXBX01005992.1, on the reverse strand, counting down.
TCACTAAATCAATAATATACAGGACATTGTTTCTGGGAATAAAGAATTCCAAATTATAAAACCATAAAATACCTTTTTCAGATTCCAAAAGGTGATTTTGCAAACTAACTGATGAAATGTTACCATGGAAAAAAAAATTCCCTACAACCAAAAAACTACAAACAAAAAACCCATGACAAACAAAACTCCAACCCACCAAATAAATAAATATATAAATAGCTAGCTTCTAGGACCCCAAAAGTTCAAATTTTTCAATATTAGAAACAAATATTCACCAATTATTGACTTAGTATTTTAAAAGTAGACAGATTTTCCTCCCCCAAAGATACTAAGTACTCAGATATAGCAGCAAAAGCACATTTCTATTCTCTCTGTAGAAAGATTAACCCATCTAAAATATGTCCCAGTAGATAAGCAGCTATTGCTTACAAATCGAGGTCTATTCAAGTACTAGAACAACATATGAAAGCAAAGGTTTCAAATATGGGCAGGTAATATTTCCTTTTCATTGAAGAACTTGTTTGAAAGTTAGTCAAGGTATCAATTACTCAGATATACAAACTTCATTTTTTCTGAACATCTGTACTGCAAAATTCTATGTTGTAGCAGAGTTTTCTAAACCTGCTCACTTGCTGCTTACTGAATATTTCTATTTTTGTGTTCTTGACAAAACTTCTAACCCTACTTAACCTTACACAACTTTTTTTTGTCTAATACGTGAAGGATGGCACAACCTATAAGGGAATTTTTAAAACAGCAGCAATGAAAAAGGTTAAGACTGTAGAACTGCACAAAAATAAATAAATAAATAAATAAATAGGATCCTTACACTCTTTGTTTTCAAAGGTAAAGTATTACAACAAAGACAACACAGAATGAGTTACATATGCATCCTGCATGGTGCTGGCCTAAATGTGATTTTTGTGATGGGCGTTGGTGGAGCTACAATAGTAATTATTTGATGCATTTGAGTCTACCATAAAGCAAAGATAACTGGCTACAGCATTGAAATTTGCTTACACCATGTTAAACCAGTGATTGCCTTTGTAGTTTGTATAAGAACACAAATTTGTGTGCCATTTCTGCCCCCCTCCACTTTCCAGCAACAAGTTTTAGCTTCCCATTTACTGCATATGCCCTATTCCAGGGCAGAAAAACACATAAAAAAAGATTAATTCTTATGAAAAGCTTTGACAAACAGGATGTAGCTACCTGAAGTTTTCTATAAATTCAACTGTAACCTATCAAAAACTAATTCAAGTCCCGGGGCAGAAAGGAAGATAGATACATGCCTCTTGCAACACAGAAACATTCTACTGATTTTTATTCAGATTTAAACACCTGGAGTCATGTTTTATCATTGGTACCTAAATCCAAAGAGAGATACTTTGTTTCAGTTCACACAAACAGAATTTCTGCTGACATAGTAGAGATGTATACAGGTTTTTGCAAGAAATGCAAATATTAGCATGAGAACTGAAACAGAAAAAAATATCACAGAAGTGTTGAAATGGGAACAAATTCTCTCCAGTTTTTGTTTCACTTGTGTAGCCATAGTGCCCTCCAGCAGCCAAAAGAGAAAACGCAAGGCTTTCTCTACAGGAAAAAAAAATTACACAAAATCAGAACTAGGCTCGTATTTTGAGGTTTTTTTGAAGCAGAGAAAAGGACAGTTTGCAAATGTGAGCAAGAGTATTCCTTCATGTTAAAACAAGGTACTTTAATGGAAAGGATATTCTTTTGGCTTTATGCAGCAGAGCTCTGCAGAACTGGGAAGCTCTTTAAAAATGAGAGGGTTTTTACCCTAAAGGCATTTCTGTGATTCTGTAGATCTCAGCTACACCATACATGCATTAGCAACATGCACACAATTTTGGCAAAAGGATATAGATTTTTACATGCATAGATCAGCATATATTTTCGCGAAATCTTTGTCTTCTCTTTGGTTCAAATATCTTTATTGCATTAAATTTTGTACATGATGGAGAATAAATTATGACCTTTAAAATCTAAGAAACTTTCTCATTTCCCTAGAGAGCAAATTATTGGTTAGAAAGAAGAGTTTGTATGCCTTAAAGCTTGGAAATAGTCTGTCTAGCTGCAGTTCATTACAAAAACATTTTTGACAAGTTAGTGTTTCTTTTCCCTTTGCATTAAAAAGAACACTAAGGTTAAGAAACAGAAGTCATTCTTCAGCAACTGGAAAATGGACAAGTGCACTGTTGAAGTATTGAGGCCTGTAAATAGTATTTCTGATTTCAAATAATCTCCATAGCTTGTCAGAAGGAACTGTAAATACATTTGCTTTTTTCCCACTCCCCTTTCTTTTAAAATAAAAGTATGTGCTACATGATACAAAAAGAGTTGATTTTTTAAAGAAAATTTTTACCTATCAAATTCCTATGAAAAAAATTTATGCAAATCTGCAACACAAAAAAGTAAAATACTGTAGAAGAGTAAAAAGATGATTTTATTCTCTCTGAATCCAAAAGGCCAAGATGAAACAATAAGTGTACTGCAGATGTTTTTCAGAAAAATGAATTTTGAAGAGTATGTGCCTCAGATTTTTTTCTCCCATTTGCTGATAGGGAAATACTAAAATCCAGTTCATCAACTGAAGCAGACATATGTGCTCAATGTTCCAGTCTTTGGCAGAGAAAGGTGAGAAACTGAATTAGTCTGTATTGCTAACAAAGCAGGAAGGATCTCTTAATTCAAGAATTCAAACTGTAATATCAAAATTACTACAAAATACCCCAGGGTCAGATGAGATGATTTTCAAAGACATCAGCGGGTCTCAGGATTACAAGCTTACTGCAAGAAGAAGAAAAAAAAGTTAATCTTCACTCACACAGACCAAGAACAAAGCACCATCATTCAGGTAAGTTTTCTATAACACATATAGGATTTTACAACTAATGATCTATTAGGAAAAAAAGAAATTTCTTGTGCAGTATGTTCTTGAAATCCCTCTCACTACCCTTCCAACTGTATCCCAAAAGAATTAAAAAAAAAAAAAGACTGAAAAAGAAAAATCGTTGAAGTCTGGTTTTAAGTATTTTTGACGTCTACAGATTTAAAACATAGTTCAAAATAAAACATGCAAAAGCATGTTTAAATAAAAGATAATTATTATATAAAACTACAGTATTTAGGCAACTGTATGAAAAGAACACTAGTATGTTTAGAAAGATCTGCACTTTCCATAAGTCCACAAAAACTTGGTGTTCATTTTCCCCAAGGATCAGTTTACAGTTCTGCTGGCTCAATTGAAAAAAGATAATATTTGTCTTTAATCTTGAACTTTTACTTTGTCTCACTTTACAGGTTAATTTGAAAGTAATCAAGTGCTATGACATCAACAGTAAGAAACAGCTCCACTCAAAAGTACAATGAAGAACAAAATAAATTGTTTCAATATTCACACTTGCTTTTCCAGAAATCCCACGTTTCTGCTATTTGTTCCAGTTGTTATAACCTTAATTTGTTAACTGTAACTTACTTTGCTAATTGCAATAAAAGATTAAATACTATAGGATTATATTTTACTGTGTCTTTAGTTGCAGCATAAAACAATGTTGAATTAGAGCAAATGAGGTGCTTCATTGAAGATGTCTGCCCCTTCATGTTACTTTGTGTATTTGTACAACTGTAGTATAAGACTAGTGGAAGGAAAAGAATTCACATTCCTCCCTCCCATCTATTTCTGGTGAGACCTACTAGTTCACAGGGTTTCTTTAGTTAAAAAAAGTACAGGGAACATCAAAAATCAGTTCTTTTGAGTCAAAACCAGATTTTACACATCTTTTTGCTCTCTACTATGCTCATGCAACAACTTACAAATTATCCGTTCTGCATGCAAATCCTGAAATAAATGTACAGTTCTTGAAAGTCACCCAAGAGCTGACAAGAACAGTAAAGCTTAGACAGTTTGGGGTCCTCTTCAGAATTTGGTCAACAATGAAGTCAGATGTTACTTAAGTATAATTATGTTACACTATCCTTAGATACCTAAGTTACTCAGATAGTAATTTTTTACTTCTTTTCTAGTTAAGTTTTCAGTGTAGTTTAGAACAGAAATCAATTTCAAGTGCCTGAAGTTACATGACTACTTTTCAATGTGTGCTTTTTCTACTTAATAGATCTGCCCAGATTTGGTTGTAAAATAAGTCCCCCACCTTTGTGTTTTGGTAATAAATAATTTGTAGTTCTCTTATGGATATTCTGAGTTGAAATAAGTGAGTTTTAAGAGAAGAAAAAACATAAATAGTACTGGCCCTAAGTGATGCTTCACAGAAGTATTCTTGTTACTTCACTGTTTTGTAGAGATTTTAGTATATTCTGAATTCCTGACTCCCATTACTTCCAATTTTTCATAGTTCATTCAAGTGTTATTTAAAACAATATTGCCATTGAACTGCATGTCAGCTCACATCTTATTCAAGCCCTTTAGCATCCAAGAGGAAAAGAAAATACCTTCTTAAATGTTTACCTTTTCTTCCATGGAAATTTTGAAAAGCTGTCTGAGGAAAACCAAGCCAGCAGGATGCTCAGTTTGTTGACTCAAACAAGGAAGGATGCTGCTCCAGCTGACAACAGATTTCACTGAAGGCTATGTTAATATTAAGGATCTGACTGAACTGAACTGATAATAGTTGGCTAAGGTAGTAGCAAAAAATGGAGGGGAGAGCATAGCCAGACAAGGAATATGAAGACAGAGCAAGCCAAAAAGAAATCTAACTAATAAAGTAATTTGACAATGACAGAAATACTTAGGGAATCCGTTCAGATTGCAACGGGGACACTCTTTCCTTATGCTGAACGACATACACCCACAGATTGTCACAGGGTCACAGCATGGGGATAAAATAAACGCCCGGAGAAAGTTTTCAGGAGGAAGGTGGTAAAAAGAATTTTAAAAGGTTTCATCCCCTTACCAGTAGATCAAGATGCCAAGTTATTATGAAATGAATCTTGCATGGATGCATTATGAGGCTGAATTCAAAACAAGCAGGCAAACTTGGAATACTAGTTTTAAAATTATGTGATACAGCAATTTCAGATGATTTGTAAGAAGAGTCTATGTAAAAAATACACTGACAGTTGTCTTTAGCTTGTGTTTTGACTGACTGCAGTGAAAAGGTAGGTTTGAGCAGCAGACAAACCATGCCATAGAATCACCTTAAGGGAGCATGGACAATCTTTTCCTGTGCTGCACCTGTTCTCTAACACACAAAAAAACTTCCATGTCCTGGACTGTTAATTTGGCACCCTTCAAATGTACTAAATCATTAAAAAAGAAAAGTAGGAAAGCTTGTATGTAATTCAGTGAACTAGAACAGCTCATTCTGAGCACTGGATAAAAAGGTTCTTAAAATACTTTATTTTGCCTGAAATTCAATGTAAAAGGAAATCCATTTCCCAAATACAATTCCTTATGGCAAAATTTAGAACTTACTGTAACAAGCACGGCAGTCAATTGTGACATTTCAATGTGAAACTAAGACTATACAAAAATTTCCAGTGCATATTTTTTGCAACAAGATATGCATACACACACGAACAGAGGAAAAAAACAAACCCAATCAAAAACCCCTTAACAAAAAAAAACCCCAAACCAGTACCCAGGTCTCAAAATCCCTTCAAATAATTGAAAAGTATGAACAAGAATTCTACAGCGGGAGCTCTTCTTGCTGGAGTGCTACTATTTCTACTTTCCTGCATTCCTATTTTGGAATTGACAAAAAAAGGGCAGGGACATGACTTACACTAGTTCTCCCCCTCTCCCCGGCAAAAGACAAAACCACGGACTAAAGAAAATACCCTGTTGACTGAAGTACTATCACAGAGTATTCTGCATTGGAAGGGACCCACAAGGATCCCCACATCCAGCTCTTAAGTTAATGGCCATATGGACTCACATCTATCTATTTGATAAGTAAGACAGTGGTTTTATGATGCACTCTTTAATGAATTGATGGGAGGGAATGAAAAAATTAAAAACAAAACAATCCCCTCACCCCCTCCAGAAAAAAAATAAAATCCATGACTCTTAATAGTTAATAAATGGATTGTCTTTTGAAAATGGTCCAGCAAAATGCCACTTAATGGAAAAAAAACCAAGTCTTTCTGAGAGGTCCTTTACTGCAAAGGACTAGGCAGTTCCTCTTCCTAAAGAGCAGAGAAACTTCAGGCTTCATGCAACAGAATGATCTCTTAGAAAGAGCCAAAGAACTAGTTCTGTGGAGTACACTAAAATTTCACATAGGTACATTTTTGAATTGTGAATATATGCTACAATGTAAACTTAGTATCTGTCAAGGGTTACTTTTGAAATGGAAAAATATAATAATAGAAACACAGTAATGTAAAAAATGCAATAGCATGCACAGTCAAATTTTTTAGAATATTAAACTCCAAATATTCCACTTCTCACATATTTTTCTAAATTATATTTCAGTACTGCATGTTATTTTTGTGGGACCAGGTTTCCTTTTAAAGTTGCACAGTGCAGTGTTATAGAAGATATTCCTTATTGTTGGAGTATTAGTCTACCATGACTTCCATCACTTTCAAATTCAGAACACCTAAATGTTTTTATGTAGAGTATACCTGTGTGTTAATATAGATGAAACATGATTGAGATTTCTTTTTTTATATATTATTTCAGTATAAGTGATAGTGATTCAAGCTCCTTTTGTGAACATGGGGGTGGGGGTTGCCATTTGGAATGGTCTTTTTTTTTTTTTCTTTTTTTTTTTTTTTTTTTTTTCTATTTGAAAGACCATTCTTTTTGTTTTTTTTGTTT
>VXBX01005992.1:383578-411361 GCA_013400415.1 Scytalopus superciliaris | reverse complement strand
TGATGTGCATTTCTCTTGCTTTTTTTTTTTTTTTTTTTTTTTTTTTTTTTTTTTTTTTTTTTTTTTTTAAGACCATTCCATTTCTTTATTTTTTAACATCTTAAAGTCATAAGGACTTATATGCAAAGCAGTCATACACTTTATCATTAAAACCCATAGGTAAAATACGTACACAAATCCAACAAAAGGCTAGTACATAGTAAAGCCTAAGCATACTACTATGCAATATTATGAATACATAACTTTAGAGACTTCGGTTTAGTACTGTTATCTATTCATCTCTGAAAACATTCACAAAGATTTTAAATGCAAATTTTCATTCCGTATCTGGAATTGAACAAAAATTATCTATGTTATAACAACTTTTGGTCATTTGTGTTTGACCAATTCAGTAAATTACAAAGAACCCAAAGAATTCTGTAACTTTCTGTAGAACTATGTAATAAAAACATTGCATATGTTCCTAGTATGATGTCTTTAGCAATCATTTACTGAAATGTAACTCAAACATCAATCTCTCAAAACGTATAACCAACCAGCTGCTTTTTAATCTATATCTGACTCCAACTTCATCACAAAACCCCTTTTAATACAAAGATGCAGAAGTACATTAGGTAATACTAATGCAACACAGGTGCAGTTTTAGCATTGTCATTGATCAGTTGAATCATCTTCTCCATGAACGAGATTCATTCTCCTCCTCCTCCTCATCATCATCTTGAAGCAGCGAATCATCCACCAAAGATTCTTCCTGAAACTTCAAGAGATAAAGATGATACTGTTACATCAGAAAATATTAAAAATCAAAAGGCAAAGTACAAGTCTCTGATACTTGCAATTTGATAACAAAAAAATTTCAGTTTTAACAGATAAACAATGCCTTCAAAAAAGGATACTGTATGTATATGTACTATATACATATATTAATAAATGACAAATTAAACTTTTTTTCTTTTCAATAGACTTCAAAATGGCCAGGACGTATGCACCTCATCCCTAAATAGCTCTTCTGATTTTTCAGCATATTATTCATGCCCAAGCTGCTATATTCCAATGAAACTTAAGATATTACACTAAAAACTAATGGGTTGTTTGCACATTCACAGTAACTATGTCCGTTTTCATCCAAGAGTTTAATCCACCTGTGTCACAGTATCAAAAAAGTTTAATTTGAGACTTTTGATTTTGACAGCTTAATCAAGCTTAAAATCACTATAAAAATTTAAAAGTTTGAGGTAGGGAGATAGACAAGATATACTACAAGATATGTATTTTCAATTCCTTTCAGTAACAACATCGTAACCTGACAAACCTCAAAGGCCTTATTATTTCAGGTCAAGAGTTAGAGGTTGCAGAGAACAAAAGTTAAGGGGAAAAAAAAAATCATAAAAAACAATCAGTTGTTTCAATTTTTATCTACATGTAGACACTGGGGTATATATAAACTATTACATCTTGGAATGGTTTTGATGGTCACACTTAGCACAGCAAACTCTGAACTAGCTAAAGAAAGGACTAAACCGCAAGGATGTCTTTCCCAAGCAAAATCTGTCAGTTGTTAGATAACAGCTGTGGTCTTTCTTGCTTATTCCTCTTGTCCCAGTAATTGCAGGGTTGCTTCTACAGAACTGCCAAATTCAGCAAGAGACATGCAGGCTGATTTGTGAAGTTGGGAAGTCTTCTGGAGAGGTAAGAGGCTCTAGGCTGAAGCAAGCCTAGACCTAAGCCTTTTCTCCAGTAGGTTCTTTTACAACAGGGAGAAACTACTATCTTCAGTACTTTTGCATATGGAAAACACTTTTTAAAAAGGAGGTCTGTTGACACTGTACTAGTCTGTCAGTATAAGCCTGTGTAATATAACCCTAAAACACAGAAGCCTTCTGAGGGCTTCGATTCTTCCCCTGGTATCTAGATGTACAGTGGGCTAAAATACAACAGAGATTGTATTAAAGGAGGTATCCCGGGCAGTGCACAATGCCCAACTCTGCGGTGCACTAGACTCAGTGACTACTGAATGATCAAAAAGACTCAAACAACTCCCATATAGGGGAATAACTACAGGGGGAGAAAACAACTGACGGAAAGCATGAGAATTTCCCTCTATATTTAAAGTATCTTAGAGAGAGTGAAGAGAGAATGATAGTTGTCTTTTTCATGCAAGAGCAGGGGAACATCCAAATTAAACACGCAGGTGGCAGATCCAATAGAAATACACATATTCTGGGTAGACATAGTTGAAGAGAAGCATTTCCTTTTACAGGACATTACAGATGCTATTCAGATTCCAAAGAAACTATATAAATTCATATTGTAAACACGTATCAAGGGCTTTCTACAAAGACACCACATTTCCAACTCAACAGATCACTGAACTGCAAATCACTGATGATTAAAAGCTTATCTCTGCTTACATCTTCTATACTCTTCCTAGGCATCAGCTGTTGACCCAGTAGAGTCAACTCTTTTGTTAGTCACCCAGGTGTAGAACATAAGGCATCTAGGAAGACCAGGTGCTTTCATGATTAGTTGGCTATTCACCAGGGATTTTCTAAAGCACTCAAGTCCAAATGGCTTTCCTCTTATTTTCATAAATGGACTAGGAACCCTGTTTCGTTATTAATCTCACTCTGCTGAATGATCTAGCTCCCTTTTGTCTTTTTTGAAACATCAAGGTACTCAGTTTCACTCAAGTCCTAAGCCTGCTATCCCTTTTTAGAATAGTCCTCCTCAGCAAAATTATCTAGTAGAAATAGCTCATGTAAAGAAATTTGGTGACAGTTCGGAGGACTAATTCAGTTATAGAAAATCCAAATAAATTCCAGTCTCATCACAGAAAGAAGACAGGAGGCTACATATATTTGGCTTGTTTTGAAAAAGGGAAAGGGTCAGAGGTAAGCACACATCAGTCATGTAAAATAGAGTATCTGTAAACACAGGGCCAAATATGCATCCAGCAATGCTACTAAAAAAAAATATAGGCAAACTGTTATTTTTATACTACAGATTTGTTATTGCAAAGATCTCAGCAAGCAGACAAAACTGATGAACAGCTAAGGGTTTTGATCCAAGATCAACTCCTAGGTATTTGTCACAACAATAATTAGCCGAGGAATGACTGCAGAAACAGTCCAGAAACAGGAGCTAGACTGCATCATGAAATGTTGCCCCGCTATTCCTACATTAACCAATTAAGGTTATTTGGACAAGGCTGTAGTATCTTGGATGCACCATGATAAAGACTAACACTCAGTAGAGGTACTTTAGATGTCTGAATGAAATCAGTAAATGGTTTAAATTACTCCTTCACCTGTATCCTGCAAGCTATATCTCTCTATAAAGGGAAAACAGAGTCTGAAATTTGATCCTCTAAGAAATTAGTGGCAAAACTAGCTGGCACAAACCCATGTTTTGGACAAAATCCTCAATCTTTCTCATACAAGTACAAACCCATCCCTTCCATTTTCTGGATATATCCTCTAGAGTATTTTATTGCATAAGAAATGAAACATTTCAGCAAGGAAAAGTAAACTCTCTAGACTTTCAACAGCCTAAACCACAAAAAAAAGTATTTATAGACAAATCCACTAGTATCAAAATCTGAGTTAGATTAAAAAATAGAAGTGTGAATCAACTTTTTTTGAAAAATCTATTTTATCCTTGAAAAGAAAAATGAAAACAAAAAATAAAAAAAAGCAAGCTTACTTCTTCTTCATCAGGTTCAGCTTCTTCCGTTTCAACAGCTGACATACTAGCAACAGGCTTGTTCCATGCCAACTTCAGCTCTTGTCCTTTAAAACGAGATCCATGAATTGCAGCCTAAAACGAGTTTAAACATCTTAGTTATACATGATTTTACAAAAGGAAGTCCAAAGTGGTACTATGTTCATACTGAATCAGTGTTAATAGTTTAAACAAAACTTCATTCACTGCATGTGGAATTGATACATCCTTTGAGGAAAATGATCAAAGTATATTCTGAAGAAAATAAGCTTGGAAAAATACAAATCATTTGATGATGTGGGCAACACACTGAATCAGCACCTTCCTTTTTTTTAAAGTATTATTATACCATGCAAAGGTGGGCACAAAACTGTTAATGCATAACTTAGTGGAAGAAGTAAGACATCCCACAAATGATTTAATATATTTAAAAAACTCCAACAACCAAACAACTTTAAAAAAAGCCCCTTTGTGGTTACGATTTAATCTACTGGAAAATGTTCCACTTCCTGTAAAGCTGTTGTAATTGAAATGTAAAAATTTTTAACTTATGGGATATTCATGCCTTTCTAAGTACCAGCTGCATTAAGTGGCTGCTTTGGAAATAGTATGTTCAAATTAAAGTAACATGAATGAGCATAAATCAGTGTTAGCAACATTCCGAAATAACCGTCATGGTCACAGAAGATTTATAGTACAATCTGAAAGCACAGCATAATGTGAAATGTAGAAACAATTACATGTTCAATGACATCTGAACATGAATTGTGTGATATTAAAGTCCCCAGGTATAAATTTTAAATCTGTACATATAAATTTATGATAAATTTAAAAGATTCTATGCTTATTAAAATGCAGCTCAGGAGCTTTTTGTCCATGGTCTCATCACAATGTCACACAACTAGAATTTGTAAAAGTACTTATACGTGACATTTAGGTCCAGAAACAACTTGTAACCTTTGGAAGAAATTACTACTACATAAAAATGCGTTTTACAGTAGGGAATCTTGCTCTTCCTTCCAGGCTAGAACATATATGAAAATAAAGCCTAGGTCTACTTTCATTTTAGAAGGTAAAATACTAGCTGTATTGACTTCACGATTGGCCTCAACAAAGGTTTTTAATGCTTCCATTCCATGACTTCTCCAATTGCCAGCCTTAAATTCTTCTTTAGTCATAAACACAGAAATTCCAGTGGAAATATATTTATAAATAAGAATATCTTAAGGAAAATACAGATTTTATAGATTTGATTGAACTCAGTTTCATAGCATTTTCATTTAAAAATGAAAGTGCAATTAGACGCAAAGCCATTTGACAATTTAAATAAAAAGTCAGAAGTACATAATGATGACTTTAACCTTTCCTCCAAGCAAATGATCCTTCTCCCCCTGCCCACAACTTTTTTTATTTTGTGCTGCCTTCCTCTTCAGGTCCTTCTTGTCTCTACACTTCTGTGTTTGGTTCCAAAATATGACCATCCCCTGCTTTTTACGAGTAGAAATTTATCTAAGGCAGAGAAGATGTTTAATGCCAATTTTCAGGCAAAACATGTTCTAACATGTGTTTTGGTGATAAACAAACATCTTTAGCAAGATACTGACAAGATTCTTGTAGTGAATCACACTTCCTCTGGAAAAAGTAAAGACTTTATTTGGATAGTCCATAAAAACAGATTATTGTTCTAGGTGATCCGTTTTTCTTTTCAGGGAAGCTAATGTTCCTCTGAACACCTAGGAGTACTTCTTATGTAAACTACAATGTCAAAAACCAGGAAGTTACAAAATGAAGTATCCAATGTCAGGAAGCACCAAAACTAAAATCCCAACCTTACTTCAGTTCACTTGTGAATATACTAATTAAAACAGCTTTTATCTGCAAACAGGTTTTTGTTATTCTTCACAGAACTTTTATTCACTGTTGAACTGTGTTCTTTCGATACAGCTGTACAATACTGGTTTTCCCTATCAGTCAGTATCCACTACGTACCATTAATTACTCTTCCTTCTTTACAAAATAATTACAATCTCTGTACAGTTAGTGCTTATCACTGCGATACCTAAGAGTTTCACCAAAAAAAAATTCCACTTTTGTAAAATACCTTTGGCACAGGGATGAAACTATTTCTCAAAACATGTAACCATAAATGATACTCTAAGTGCCCAAAACTATTGTCCCCATTGGCTTAATGTGCATTGTAAACACCAGCATTTCTGTCAATCAGGTCACTGGTGCCTCAAGAAGAAAAAGGTAGTAGTTTGGCCAGGTATAAAAACTGTCTTCATGTAAACTTCACAAGATAGTTTGTGCAAAATATAACAAAAAATGAAACCTCTTCATACAACCATACCATAACTATGAATCCATTCTTTCTGGAGTCCCTATTATTTTCAGGATACTCCCTCCCAACAGGATGCAATGATTTTAAAGGCAACAAAATAACTTGCAGAACAACTGTGTTCCTTATTTTGTGCAGGTTCACATAATGCCTATACACCATGGACCAAACAAGGCGAGAGTCCCGCTGAGCTAAAGGTATAACATCTTAACGATCCATATGTAAGGATGCTGAATTACAACATACGTCAACTCTGGATTTTAGTATCTGAAAGTTAATTCTATAGTTCTGTGCTTCTGTAATGTCATACATTTCTAAAAAAGGGAGGAAAAAAGAAAAGAAAAAATCCCATCAGATCAAATCACATTTACACTACCACAGGTTTTCAGGTAAAGTAAATCAAATCAATCCCAAACAAAGTATCTAGGCTCACTCTACAGGACGTCAGAGAAATTTCAGGAAGACTGAGGGTGGTGGTGGTGGGCATCAAGTCTTCAGGTGAAAAAACCCAGCAATGAAATCAAGATAAACCAACACATCTTCCCTAAGTGTCTCTCTTAACTTCTCTCCTACAGCCTGTCATCATCATCATCATCATCATCATGGCTGGGCTTCGCGAACGAAGATTTGAGAAGGGCTCTACCCACGTTTGCTACAAGCGCGCTGGTGGCTAAAAAGGCCAATGCGAGACAGGCAAGTCCGGTCGCAAAAGGCACAGTGGAAAGTCTCCACAGGCTGTATTGGCGAGGCACGGTTCTTTCTGTGCTGTCTTTTTTCTTCCAGACTGATCCTGCGTGCGCTCTCAAAGGAAGCAGCAGCGTTATAGATGGTGTGCCTCCATGCCTCCCGATTGGAGGCCAGAGTGGACCATTGATGGTGGTCAGTATGGCCAAGGCTGAGGTGTTGTTTGAGGGAGTCCTTGTATCTCCTCTTCGGGGCTCCTCTCTTGTGGCAGCCGGTGGCAAGCTCACCATAGAGCACAATCTTAGGGAGGCGGTGATCCTCCATCCTGGAGACGTGCCCTGCCCAGCACAGCTGCGTTCTCAGCAGCATGGCCTCAATGCTGGTGACCTCTGCCTGCTACAGCCTGTACTTCACTTTATTATACACATCCTAATTTCCTAAATATTTCAGTCATGTTCTATGCTGACAATTTTGTTTAATTTAAACTTTTGTGTCAATAGTTTTAAAAATAACTAACAGTATTACATTAAATCAGATGAAGTATAAAATAGCCAGAAAGTAGTCGAAGGCTGCAGAATATTTTCAGAAAGATCATACTCACAGCTTCAGCTTCTGCTCTTGTTTTAAAAGTAATCACTGCATGGAGAGAAGAGTCGTCTATCTGGCAGTCTTCAATCTCACCATATTGCTTTTGACAAATAAAAAAATAAAGTTTAGTAAAACAGTCCTCCACCTCTAAAAATGCAGTCCTATATCAAATGCCCTCAAAAAACATAGAAAATTGAGTAGTGTGTATGTCACAGTCAATGCCAAACACAGTACTTGTCTTAGCCAAGAACACAGTTACTTCTACTTGCATTTCTAAAACACCAAAGTGCTGTAGTCTCTGAATTTCCTAATTCCTGCAGGTATGAAGCAACATTGTGGCAGAAATAGGTTGTTCTGCTTCAATATTTCTCTTTTTGTTCAGAAGAAGGGATCTTGAGATTATCCCATTAGCCTATTATGAAAGTCTTCAACAAGAAGATTTGTTAGAGGCAGGCACTGTAGAAAAAATTTTAAAAGTTAACTGTATTTCAGCATCTTCAGAATCTGATCAATCTATTCCAGTAACAGCCACTATGGTGTTGCTACCTTTACTGCTGCCATCACTGTAAGCTGCAAAGCCCAACAAACACATCTTTGTATTTGGACTGCACTGCTGATGTGCAAAGTTGTGGCATCGTACCACAGAAACAGAAATACAGCTCATATGATTTCCGTGGGATTTGGAGCAAGTTTAAAACTTGAAGCAAATCTGCAACCTGCAAAATTAAGTAATTAATTTCTTTTCTCAGTGTTATCCTACTAACACTGTGAGCAGAATTGTATTTGCTGATGTTACTAAGTTTCTTAATGATTAATGCTTCCGCTTGTAAATATTTTAAGTTTCCTACTTCTTGCAATAAAACCAATGCATAGGAAAACAAAGTTTTTAGTCAGTAAGAGAAGTACGTAACAAAATGAAAACTATGAAAGGTGACCAGCAATATTTCATTTAGCAATATTCGTAAGACAGACTACATCACAATGCCACAGATTAAAAATACCTTTTTATTAATACACATCGTTAAAACTAGACACAGAAACTTCCATGTGGAGGGTATTATTTAATTTTAAAGTTCCATGTTCTTAAGGGGAAGAAAATATATGTATAGACCTCTATGTATGTGTGTATATAAGTAGCTCCTGGAAACACGGGACCTTAAAAAACCCAGTATAATAGTGCGAGGGGATTTTTGTTGTAATTTTTGCTGTAGTTGTTTTGTTTTGAATTTTTTATTTATTTTAAAAAACAGGGACAGGTTCTTACTGGCTCTTGTTCTTTTGAAAAGCTGCTTGCATGACTGCCAGAGAAGTACCCTGGCTGGAGTAGAATTTACTGGGCTTACTGGCTCCTGGACTTCTCCCTTCAGAGAGAGCCACTGCAATTAAATGTTGCAGAAAAAAACCCCAAACATGGGGGAAGGTGGCAGAAGCAGAAATTCACTTCATTTATGTCACTAGATACTCTTAGGATTCGTTCCATAAAATAAACAAGTTTGCTTTTATCATATGCTGTATTTAATAGATTAAGAAGGTTTTTTTAAAATTATGTTGATTTTTCACTTTATTATATTTTCAAAGAAAAAACTGCTATATATTATGTTTGTCAATTTATCATTTTTAGACTCAAAACAGAAAAAAAAAAAGTAGAAAAAGCTCCGACTTCCTAGGCTTAAACACATGAATAGCCACAAGTGTATATATCCTGAACAAACAAATGAGCCGTTTTACTATTTTTTTAGGAAAAAACCCAAAAGCCTTGCAAATGGTATGCAATTACACTTGCAACTAGTTGAATTAATAGTGTAACTTTCCTGTTTTGCCTTTTTCTGATGCATTCTCTGCATAATCATGTTAAAGATTCATTTCTAAATAATATTTTCAGATGAACTGAATCAAGAGAAAACAAGTAATTCAAAAGAAGACTATCACCAAAGAACAAAAGAAGTGAAATTGGGACATACCGCAAAATGAGGAAGAAGATCTTCTCTATCGCTTTCTGTAAATGCAGAGATTTCTAATGCCCTAGGTCGGTGATCCACAACTGCATGCACGGGAACTCCTCTGCCTCTACCCCGGCCTCGTATTCCTCTACCTCTGCTACGTGATGCACCCCGACCTCTTGCATGAACCCCTCTACCACGAACTGAAGAAAGAATCCCTCGTTTGGCAGCCTAAGATGTTTATACATAACATATTGATATATTAAAATTCATAATCTACATATTTATAAAAAACTAACAAACACATATTCTGATTTTTCCTAAAAGACATCCCCCAAAAAGCCCCAGGAAGAGCAGCTTGCAGGTCTTAAAATAACAAAAGGTGAACATTTTAAAAATATTCAAAAGCTAACACTTTTACTTATTAGCACACCAAGAGCAGGATGGAAATAGTAAAAACGAACCAGGTACTAAACACAGATATCAACAGAGCCCTTGTCTGTGAGCATTAACACCTCATAAGAAAAAGGATCTGCAGTACAACTGAAATTTTATTATCAAAATTTCTTGATATGGTATCTAACTACTTAATTTGTTTCTTTACTTCTTTCTTTATCTCCGAAAGTTCAGGCAAGACTTTTATTCTGATCAAAACTGATGCAGCATAAAACCTTTTGACCACATAATTGTGAGGTGTGAAACAAAGGCTTCTAACAAGCACTTCCAAGGATAACATATTCACTAACATTTGGCTCTAAGTGCTTAATAATTTCCGTTCTCACAATACCCTGTGTATCTGCTCAAAAGAACTGGCACACACTCTCCGAGAATAGTCAAAGGGCCAATGACAGTGACTGACAGTCATTTAAAAATAATTTGCAAAAGTTACCTTAAGTTTCAAAAGAGTGCTTTCAGGTATTTGATTTCCATGTTTATAACTAGAAAAAAACCTCTTTTTAACCCAAGTATATTTGCCATAGAAATCAATAGTTAAATAAAATCCCTATAACTATGTTTACAACCCAAGTAGTGATGGTACAACTTTAATGCATGCCAGTGATACCACCCATGAGAAGATCAATCATAACTGTTATGACTTCATTCACTAAATTATTCAGATAATTTTATAGTAGTATCTAGTTGACTTTTTCTTTTTTGCAGAGAGAATCCTGAGGGGTTTGGTTTGTTTAGTTTAGTTCTTTAGCAATTTTTTAAAACGCTTTAAAATATTTTAGTTAATAATATGGGGTATGCTGACTCAACAAACAAACTGTAAACAATTTGGGCTTTCTTACAGTAAAATCAGGGTCACATGGAAATGAACAGCAAATTATGAGTCAAAGATGCAACACATGAAATACTGTAGGAGTCAAAATCACAAGCACAATGTGTGAATATTAGATTTGTTTTGAAGTATTTGTAAGAATCAAAAAAAAAGATTCAGGCAAAAAACTCCGCCCTCTTGTACATTGCACAAGGGATACATTTCATGGTGTTCCTTGAAACCTATTGGTGTACATCACTAATAGCCCTGTTTTTCTCCATCTACTTTGCTCAGTATTTGCTAAAGGCTTCAGAAAATTAATTTTACTAGGAAATATTACCTTCCTGAAAGAGCTATCTTTTTTATCCCTCAACTCAAAATACAAACAGATTTGATGAGACTGAGTAGGATTAGCACACTCAACTATGATGTAACTTTATCTTGAACAAGCACCTGCTATTTTACAAGTAATTCAATTTGACTATTTTCTGAAATACACAACTGACAAATAAGCTTTCAGTATGTATGAGTATGAAATATTACTCACCATCAGAACAGATACTGTTAACATAAGCTTTTGCGCCATCTCTATTCAACTGGTTTGGTTTATTAACAAAACTATTTTCAAAATTACCAAAGCTGCATAACACCTTAGTTTTAAAGCAAGATTTTAATGCAACTTCACTGCATGAATGTGCACTGCATTTATATGTAGCTATACATAAGACACAACCAAACTTCATTAAAACAAGAGGGATTTAAGCGACACAGTAGCCTGCTTAACAGTAAAAAGAGGTAAGATTTTCATGCAATTTAAGACACTGTAATAAAACAGAATAGCACCCACAGTATTCATCATTTCTTAAAATTAGACACAGATATGAAGAACTTCGCACAGTCATCTCAATTTTTTTTTAAAGCAAATGCTTGAAGAACAAGTATGTTTCTATACACTGAATACTCCTTGAAACACTGTATTTGCTTTTGTTAAATCCTCCTCTTGAAACCAATGCTGTAATAATATTACTTTTAGCACCTCCGGCTTTCTGATTAATCTCATTAAGAGGATGGTAACATATCGTTAAGAGGACGTTAACACTTAAGAATAAAAGATTAGGCAGTGTTTTTAACTCTTCTGTATTAAACACAAAATGATCTACAGTCAACAATTAAAAAAACACTGCATGCTCTGAAGGAAGTATTACAAATCTAGAAAATACTATATCATCTAAATAGTTACAGAATTTAAATAGATTAGCAATCAAAATTAAAGACATTAATTCATTAAATACTATTTCTGAAATCCACTGAAGGAGAGAAACTGGTTTTTTTTCCATATTATTGCCAAATGGATCCATCTACATTCAACTTAATACTGCACTCTGGAAAAAATAGTTTATGATACAATGCACAACTTAATAAACATATAGGAAAATATCTGATTAAAAGTTAATTGCTACAAGAGAAGAGGCAAACATACTTCCAGCTGTAGCTCTGTGTATTTTCGTCTTAATTCAGTAACTTCCTCCCCAGCTTGCATCTTCTTATATAAATCCAGTTCAGTATCTAGTAACTCTTTCTGCATCTAAGAAATTGTTATGGTAAATTATTAGTTCCACAGGTCACATTCTTTACTGAGGAAACAATTTTTCAATAAAAAGCTGAAACTTGGCAAATATACTGCTTATTATATTGGATTTCCACCTTCCAGAAGAAACCAAGCACAAGCTTAGGAGTCTTTGTGGCAAGATAAAATTTCTATGTCCAATAGTATGCTCCAAGCTTTGTGACATCAAACCTTTTAGACTATCCCGCAAAGCCAAAGTCAATGAAACTTTTTTCCAAACTGAAGATACACAAAGTAGAAAACTGAAGATTATATGGTAATGATAATAAGATAAAAATAATTCTACAAAACCAAAAAGCCAGTACAAGTATGAATGAATACAAAATCTATAATCAGTGTTGAGAAAAAGCATCTAACTTCATTGCAATTCCATAATGCAAAAGCACAAATAGCAGTTCTGTTCAGACCACAGTCAAAAAAACACAAAGTAACAAGACCTCTGCTAACAAAAAACTGGTCTCTGATGCATCCAAAGTTGCCTTCCAAAAACTTAAAAAAATTGTTAGAAAGTTAATAAAATAATTCAGAAACTGAATGGTGTCTCTGAATGCAAATTTAGACATCTTCTTAGCAACCACTGCGGTGCAGGGAAAGACTTTATGCAACTACCCAAATTTAATTTGAAGTTCTGTTCCAAATTGAAACCTTTTTTTTTTTTTTTTATGGAAGAAGAAGCACCCAAATGTTCCAGTGCCAACACAAATAAAGGATAAAATTACAGATGACTGTCAAACAGTTTACATTTACACGCATTGTTTCAAAACCATAGCACATTAATATATTCAAAGGCTGAATATCAGGAGATGAAGGTTTCACAGTTATGACAGTTGGAAACCAAGTATCATCACTGATAAAAAAGGGCAGGTTTGTTTCTTTGTTTTTTTTCTGGAAGCTTTAGAAGAAAAAAACCTGGATTATTTGACAAGTAACTTCAATCTCCAGCCAATTCAGCCCCATTTTTCAATTATCTGTAGCTACCACAGAAAAAAATCCATTATCTCCTGTTTAACGGTTTTCCAAGTTTTCAGAATTGACACCAGTGTTTCTCTCAAATCCCACAGTGTTGCCATACATCAGTAATGCGGCAAAACAAGCACTTCTGAAGCTTAATAATGACCAGCAGTTAGCACTCACAGAAAAGCCAATGACACTGGTGTAACAAAGACTTCTAAGATTTATTTTCATTGCTCTTAATAAAGACTTCTTTTATAGAGCTGTGCCAGGTCTCAAGAAGAAAGTATCTTCTTCAAGATATACCAAGAGGCAGCAAAGGTTTCTCACTCAAGGGGGAAGAGCATTTTTTATCTGAATGAACTGGAAGAAGACAAAAATAGATAAAGATAACTGAACAGTCACATGGGCCTTCATCTTCCAAGACTGCAGGGTCTTCTTCAGAGCTGCCCATGTTCTAAACAGGAAGAAAATGAAAGAGAACCTAGAGCAAAATCTTCTAGAAAACTGTCAAAGTTGTAAACTTTAACCGAAGGCTCTGTAGAATCCACACTTTCACAAAAGTCAGATGGGACTGACTGTTTTCTGTCTTTCAGATGTTAACAGAACAATGCTCACAGACAATGCACAATATGCCTGATAAGAAAGGTGTCAATAAAATCAGCTTCTTCTACAATTTGGATACTTTGTCTACTATGAAGCAGGTTTGCTTAAAATGTTTCTTCATTTTCTGTATTACAAAGAAAATGGAAAAGCAGATAAAAAACTTCATTAAAACTGCTATTCAAAATTAGTATACTGCCTCACTTTTGCTTAGTAAAAAACAAGAATCATGTAAGGAAGTGGTGAACCAGCTTACCAAGGAAAGGGTGATTTGGGGAGAAGAGATCTCCAGATCAGCAAAAACGAGCTGAAGGGGGACCACCTCAAACATACACATACCAATTCATACAAATGAGAGAGGGCCTACAGAACAGTATCACAGGGAGATCTCCTTTTTTTTCTGAGGAATCGGTGCCTCTCTGAATAGCTTATACACTAATACACACAGAGAAGGCACTAGACGTCTGTGTGCAGTTACAGGGCTACGATCTCCCCGGGACTCGAGAAACATTGTAGAAAAACTGACAGGAATGGACTGGACAGACCAAGTCTCTTAAGAAGCACAAGCCAGGATGGCAAGGAGCAGGAGTTGCCCCTCAGAGAGTGCAGTATGAATGCAGAACTCTGCCTGGGGACATATGATGAGCCAGATGAAAGTCTGAGTCAAGATTAAGATGGCAGACCTATGAGGGTCATGTTGCAGTGAGTGTGTCCTACACACTGTCTAATCAGGTAAAAGAAGTGGATAAGACAACTCTTGAGACAACTGGAAGAAGCCTCCTGTTTGAATACCCTGGGACCTGCCAAAGTCAAGTCAGGAAGATCTGTTGGAAGAGAATCAATTTAGGAAACAAACTGTATATATACAAAATCCAGGGAACCAGTGGGATGTGACCATTAAATACTGAGAAAGGTTGCTGATTACCCTGCCAAGATAGTCTGAGTTATCACTAGAATGCTATGGAATTTGTGGGAGGTTCCTGGGGACTGAGAAAAGGCAAGTATCATTTTGATCTTCAAGAAAGGCAAGGGGATCTGGGGAACTACATACTTGCCAACCTCACCACAATCCCTGGGAGGACAAAGGAGCAAATAATCTTCGAAATCACCTCCAAGCATTTTAACAACAAGAAGGTGATTGGGGAAAGGGAAGGAAAAATCGTATTTGACTTCAACAACCATCTACAGTGAGATGACTGGCTTAGTGGATAAAGAGCAGAGTAGTGGAAGCTGTAATCCTGACTTCAGTTAAGATTCAGTTAAGTTTCAAAACATGATCCTCACAGCCAAAAGGATGAGGTACTGACTACCTAGGTAGACAGTGAGATGAACTGAAAACTGGCAGAACTGCTGGGTTCAAAGGGTTCCAATCAGTGGCAAAATCCAGCTAAAGACCAGCTGCTAATGGTGCACCCCAACATTACTGTTTAACATCTTCATTAGTTACCTGGATGGTAAGACAGAGTGTGCATTCAGCAAGCCTGTGGAGAATACAAAATTTGGATGAGAAGCTGGTGTATCAGCTGGTTGTGTTTCCCTTCAGGAGGACCTTGATATGCTGGAGAAATGGGGAAGGACAAACCTCTTGCCCTTCAACAAAGGGAAATGCCAAGCCCTGCACCTGAGGAATAACCCCAGCTACCAGTACAGACTGAGGACTGCCCAGATCAAGAGCATCTCAGGGGTCCTGGTACCAGAAAAGAGTTGAATGTGAGCCCTCAATATGTCCATGTGGCAAAGAAGGTTGATAGCCTCCTGAGTTGCATTACAAAG
Organism: Scytalopus superciliaris; assembly: GCA_013400415.1. Lineage (NCBI taxonomy): Eukaryota > Metazoa > Chordata > Aves > Passeriformes > Rhinocryptidae > Scytalopus > Scytalopus superciliaris. The sequence continues at coordinate 395,873 of VXBX01005992.1, read as the reverse complement.
GGCATCACCAGCAGATTAGGGAAGGTGATCCCTTCTCCTCTAGTCTGCAGTAGTCAGGACATGTAAGAAAGGGTGATTCCCAGTTCCAGGCTCCCAAGCATGAAAAAGACATACTGGACAGAGTGCAGTAAAAGGTCACAAAGATGATTAAGGGATTGAGGCATCTACTGTATGAGCAGAGGGTAACAGATCTGGGATTGTTTAACTTCAGGAAGAGAAAGTGCTGGGAGGGGGGAATCTTACCCATGTATATAAATACGTAGTGTGGATGAGTGAAGAGAACATTCAGACTCCTCAGAGTGACACCTGGTGATGCAATAAAGCAATTCCCAGAGATCCCTTTCAATCGTAATAATTTTGAAAAATTTCACATTACCAGACTCTTTTCTTGTAGGTTTCAACTACTGGCCCATTCTCAGCATAAAGTGATCGTAATGGGTTAAAATGCTGCACTGAAGTTTTCTAGTAAAGAATTTACCAAGTTTTCATGATGCAACTTGCTTCTTCATTTCTATGGGCCTGGATTAATTTCCTTGCATGTAACAAAATCCACAACCAATTGTTATTCTTGATTCAAAACTAATACAAATTATTTTTTCCTGTTTAAATTTATGAAGAACTATTCATCACAGGCACAAGAACATTTCTCAAAAACATGAGGTTTTTAACAATCAAGTGCAGCTTTAAAAAAGCTGCCAATTTCTAGGACTTTTGTAGTTCCAATTCACTCTACAGAAAGGTAACATCCTTCAGGCTTCCCAGAAATATTTTCTCACCTGACAATGTCCACTCTCTCTCAAACATATAAATTTAAGTTCTCTCATCTCCAAAAAACTGAGGAGTTTAATCTCATTACAGCAGTGCCTGAATTCTGGGATTATTATCCTTAGTTCCCTCTCAAAAACACAGTAGAATATTCCACTGCAGCTGAAGTTGTTTAAAGAGGTATAAACTGATTTCCAAAAACTACAATCTATGCCCCTTTTCAGGACAAATATATGCTGCTTCAACTTCTTCCTTACAAATGATAAAAAACTACAGTGAGTACATACACATAGTTTCAGTATTTCCTGCTAGTATTTCTTTTCAAAACTGTACACCATTGACACTGCACTGACTTTTAATGCCTGTATTTCTACATAAAACAAAGCAGAAATGCTGTTTCAAACTGAAAACTAATGACTCATTTAAATTAAATCTGGACTGTAACATTAGACCAGTTTTTTAAAACAGTATCCCAAACATCCTAAGAGAAGACTAAGCATTCTGAACATTTAAGAACTGAATGAGAAGAGCTGGAAAAAACTTCTTTTATGGAAAAATACACTGCACAAAAATCTGCTATTTTATTGGTATGTCTTTCCTCACTTTATAAAGCAAGATAAGCTTGTAATACATTTAAGAGAACACTTTCTTAAAATGCTATTTCTCCAAGATTTTCTCAATTCTTAATCACTGTGATTTGTTTAGGCACAAATACTTATAAAAAAGCCGAACACTGCATTTTAAAAAGATAATATAATTGCATCTTTAAGCAGTTGGGAAACTGGTTACAAGTCATATACTAACATAAAAAGTCCCTGAAAATTATGTATCAGTACAGTATGTTCTGTGTATTAAACCTGACCAGAAGGTATCTGTGTTGCCTAACCATAACCCTTTTGCATAAGAAATACTATTTTCATAATTTCTATTCAAAATTTAAGAAAGCAAGTGACTATACAAAAAGAAGTAGATAAAGCAAAAGGAAAGTATAACACTTTTGATTTGGGTTTTTTTTTATTTCCCAGACAATGCAATATCTGTGTAACAGCAGATAATTTTAATACCATGCTGTTGTCTAAAAGGTTAACTATGCTCCTTTGAACAGAAGACAAAACCAATCTCACTTCAAAGAGGACTTCAAAATCAAACCAGTAATGGTTCTAAATACTGCTGATATGACTCCATCTTTTTATTCTACTGACACAAACATGTGATTTCATCTTATTAAATGCTGATCAAAACTTGAGTACCTGAGTCTTAGTTTTCATGCTTTTTAAAGGAGTCCCTCCTCCTGGTGATACACCTTTTAATTCATCCTTTAACTTGGTAATGCTATTAGTCAAAATTTCGAGTGTTTTCATGATTTCTGCTTTGTCTTCTGACTTCATGGCTTTATTCTTCTCCAGCTTTGAAATCAGCATCTGTCCAATTTAAACAAAAAAAAATAAATCTTTTTACTCAGCAACTACTATTACAGATCTGTTTTCCAGTACTCATTATAACTAAAGTAGAAACTGAATATTGCATTTCTTTTGCACTATCTACAGACTCAACATATAGGGTTTTTAGCAGCTTGCATTAAATTATTTGTCTAAATCTCTTATTTCCTAATGAACATCTGATATTTCCATTTCATTTCGACAGATTTGCTTAACATACCTGAATTGCTTTAAATTTTTGTTCAACTTCCATGACATTTTGGCCTTTTTCTTCTTCCTAAGCCTAAGTGCAGTCATGCATACATTTATACATCAAATTCTCTTGCTCTTGTCAAACAGAACTCAAGCTTTCCTTTCTCCCACCAAACATATGCATGTTGCACTCAAATAAGACAATTTCAACTGAAACTGTACCTAAATTGTATAAGCTCATAGGATTTTTTTTAAATGAACTAACAAGACAAGTCAGAATAAAACTCTAAACTTAAAATAATGTGATAATGCCATTCTAAGAGAATGCTTATTTTATAGGCCATTTTTTTAGCTCATGCTTACAAATTCTGAAATATTTTGAAGTGAACTGAGATCCTACAAATGAATTTTTGACAGTCTTTAATGCTAACATTTTACCTTCTGTGTTTCAATGTGCTTCTCTAAGATTTCTTGCTTCTTTTTTCTCATCTCTTGTTGAAGTCGTAATGCCTCCTAGAAGCATAAAAAGATTACAGAAAGTTCTAGACTTTGACATATAATGCCAGAATAATAATATACTATACCTGGCAATTACACCCTATTAACTTAAAATAACAGAGGTAAAAATAGTAACAGAAACTCAAGATACTAACAGGAAATATTTCCAATTGCTGTTTTGGAAAACAATGTGTCACCAAACTACTGATAGTTCTAATTATCTTTCCCAGTTAGATCTGTGCTGGGAAGAATTAATTATTGCTTACATACAAAATAACACCTTACACAACTCCAAGGAAAGTTGAAATGCAAGTGGTACAGGTGCAGCATGCAAGAGTTTTAAACATGCAAGGACAGTTATCTTGAAAGCAACTGTAAATCTAGTCCATCAATTAAAATACATTCTGCAAAACTATTACAAGCAAAAAGAAAACACTTTCTATTTTCTAAACTTTAAGTGTTACCCAAAGAAAATCACCTCTTTTGCATCTGGCTGCTTTAACTGGGAAGTGACAAGTACTACTACTTAATCTGCCAACAACAGAACCCTGACATTACAATGGGCAAATCAACATGACCTCAAAACTGATCAATATGCGACATACTGAACTCGGAATGAGAAGAGGAGATGCCACTGCTGCTGTGCTCAGCACCTACTAATGTTGCTTGTGAGAAACCAACTGCTTCTTGCTCTCAAACACAGAATGTGGAAGTCTTAGACAGCAGGATACTTCCAGAAAACCATTAAGAGTTTCCGTATCAACATATTTAATGGAATAAAAGAGGAGAGGCAGAAGATGATCAACTGGAATCAGACTGCAAGTGGAATATCTTACACAAAGAGTGTGTAAATGCTCAACAGTTACAGAAAAAGAAATATTTGGTAAAGTTTCTGTACGTCTTCCCAAATACTGACACATTCTGCTGTGTGGAATGTTAGTTTGCAATACAGCGTGCAATCATTTTTCTGAAGGGAAAGGAAAGATAAGACAAGGGGATGAATGCTAAGAAAAACTACGGTGACAGAAGAAAAAGAAGGGAGTCCCACAGAATCATGTTTTTCCACAAGTACTGGTATACTGAAACAGAAATCTCTGAAGGCAGGAAGGAGCACAAGATCACATCAAAAATGAGCCAATCACTTCACACATTTTCAGTGTCTTCTCTCCAAAAAACCCAACAGCTTTTATGATGAGTGAATAATTGCAAGTTTTCTGCCATTTTACAGGAATTTAGTATTTTAACTGGAAAGGTAAAGGCTCTAATTCTGAAAAACGTGTTAGGGGACAAATATGAAATGAAATCCCAAAATTAGAACTGATGTCTTTGAAGTCCGGATGAATGCCAAAACCAACATGAAGCTATAAACTGCTGGTTAAAATTGTGTTAGACATGAATTACAGAAATTTACCAGTAGCCCAAAATCTTTGTTTAACAACTATATTGTTTTAAATATGGCTCTAACTTAATGTCGAACTCTTAATTTGTGGTTTAAAAACAGAAGGATAAACATTGTCCCATATTTAGTTTTTCTAAATTATAAGAATAACCCTGAAAATGGAGCTTTGCTGTTCTCTTTTGAAAATTCTAAGCAAGCTAAACTACAACTGAGCGACCTACTCAAGGCCAAATATATTTTTGTTGCATTTCCTCTCTAACATAAATAAAAAAGTCTAGTACTATGTAACACAAAAAAATGGGTGCAGGAGAACTATAGCTTAAAACCAACAAAATGCAGAGTCATAAAATTCTCAATTCTCTCAAGTGAAGAAACAGTTTTGGTCACAAGTACAAAGTACACTGAGAAGAGAGGCCAGTTCCAAAAAGGCTTGAGAGAGAAGAACAATGACTACACTATACTCCCTTTCACTCACAACAGACAATTCATACCTCAACATGGAGATTCTGATTCCAGGAAAAAGTGTTTCACATTTTGAATTTCTACAGTTTTTGAACCTGCTTACACTGCCTGAACATACACTGAAAAATAACGAAACAATGCTGAATTTTCTTGTCCTTTGTGGGGAAAAAAATACCATTATACTGAATTTAATCTTACAACTAGTTTCATCTATGCTCTTGAGATGAATATACATAGTCCTCTATCTCTAAGTCACAAATTCCCAGCCTAGGTCCATTTTATAAAGAAGCATATTTAATTTACCTGTTTTTTCTTCTGTGCTTCATTAGAGTCTAGCACGGAAGTGGAAACAACAGGCAAAGATTTCTGTGCTGCCTTCAAAGCAGCAGGGTTGTACACAGTTTTTGTCAAGCCAGTAGAAGTGGATAAAACCTATAGGAGGAAATCATTTTATTTTTTTGCCAGTGAATTTCAATCTTTTAAAAAACGCATGAGTGCTTAAAGATATGTAAGTGTCTTTTCTTTTGTCTGTTTTGATGATATGGAATATAACAATTTGGTGTTGCTGAATTTAAATAATTTCTGAAGAGGCAGCACATCAAATGTATGTTATAAACATCAGATTACAAATCCTCTCCATTGAGATTTCATATGTACTTCCAAGCTCTAAATACATAAAAATTTATGTATTTTAGCATAATTAAGGAAACAGAAGATTGAGATTTTTGCAAGAATAGATGTTGGTTTTCTTTTTTGTTTTGAAGTCTAAAATACAGTATTTCATGGCTGCATGAATTGTTCAAGCAATAATGCAACATAATTTTAGAGAATAAGGTCCAAAGTAGACACAAGAGTTCCTTTTCATATGCACTTTGCAGAAAGTAGAGCTTGCACAATCAGCAAGAAGTAACTCAAGTACAGGGAAGTCTTCAACATCGTACAGCAAAGGAAGAGACTCCTATGTCTCTCTGTTCTCTTTCCTACATTTCTAAGGAGGTATGAAATTTCTCCATGGCTTACTGAGAACACAGTTGCTTGCTTTACAATCCCTCTTAAGTATACTATGTACATCTCCACAATACCTGAAGATTTGGACTATTCTGTTTCCTTAAGCATATTCCTTAAAGAACATTTTGGCCATACTAGTACTAAAAAATCCATGGCTAATTCCTACAGATAATATAGGCATGATCTTGTCCACCTTGCAGCAAAACACAGAAATTATGCAATTGGTATCATTTCCACAATTTTAAATATACTTTTTATATATGTGGAAAATTGAAAGATGCATGCAGATCCTATTGGTCACCATGCACTCCATAAAATAGATACCATGTCCACCAACAGGAGGAAAAAAAAAAAAAAAAAAAAAAAACCAAAAAAAAAANNNAAAAAAAAAAAAGACAGCCAAGAAACAGAAAGACAAAGAAGACCAAGAGATCAGAAGAATTCACAACAGGAATGCTTCATATGAAAGATTTTCACTTTAGTTTGCTATTTATACTATTTCCTCCCCCAGTAAAGTGTTTTCTAGAGTAGGCAATACAGAGAAGAAAACAGTAAAAAAACCCCAAAAAACAACTCAATGCATATTATGGGGTATTAAAAAAGGTGGTATAAAATGCTCCAAGAAGGCCATTACAAAGATGAAGGATTTTTTCTAAACTTAAAGCACATTGAAGAATGCAGGTCCTAATCATACAGTTTCTATTAGGAAGTAGCTTTAGGACAGGCTACATCACAGAGGATCAAGCAAAGACAAAAATACTGACACAGTCCTTTTGCCCTGAACTGTCTTCACAGCAGAGTAAACCATACTTTCCCATCTCCTTTCATATAAAGAGAGATGCCATGGCAGGTGTACCTGCATCAACTAACAAGCAACACTAAGTTCTAAATCTCTTAAAGAGAGGAATAGTATGAATCTCTTCACAAGTTCATGAATTAAACATCCCTATACAGATCTTAAAAGGTATTGCAATAACTGTTTTATCTCCTTTTCTTCCTGCTCTTTGGGAAGCATAGCTACTTCCTTTCTCATTGTCAAGTTCTTGTTAAACCCTGCACTCCATCAGAAGCAAAAAACCATCCAGGACATGCCACCTATGTTTTTTGACAGCTGGAAATCATTTAATTCCTAATGGTTATAGAATGCAATCACTGCAAACTAAGCAAGTTATTTCTTTGTAAAGGGACAGTAGTAGGTAAAATCAGGTCAATTCAAGTTTCAGAATCCTACTAAAAATGTCAAAAGAAACTATTGTTTCACAACCAATCCAGTGCACAGCCCAGCAGCTCATCAAAATCTATACGCTCATCAAAATACTTTCAGACAACAAAGCAGAAAACCATTCTAGCATGAATTTACTCTTCGTAGAAAAGCGTTTCAGGATAACTCAGCTCTTACAGAATAAGGAAAAAAAAAGAGGTATTTCCACTTAAACTGCAAACTGAAGGAGATTTCCTAAAGTCAGCATATAATATGTATGTAAAATGTAGTTCAGGAATACACAGCAAGGTATTTATCTGCAACTAATTTAGGGTAGCAACAATGGAACTAATCAAACCAACAACAAAATACAGGCAAGAAGCCTACATCACTGCATTTAGGCAGACTGCTCAGCTTGAAATAAATCAGAGACATCCTGTAATATTACAACTCAACTTTAAGTACTGTTACCTTTGTATGTTAAGTACAGCATGGATCTCTGGAGCAAATTTTACCTGTTAGATTACACTTAATCCATCAACTGCCATACTAAAAATGTGTTGGAGGGGGGAGGTGTATGGGGAAATGCAGTGGAGGCTTCATTTATTTCAGGTCAAACCAATTCCCAATAGAAAAGATATATAACTAGACAGAGGAATCCTGTTATGGGGTAAAACTTCCTATCTTTCTTCTTCAGGTCTTCTAAAATTAATGTTATGAACACTGTGGAAGCCTGTCCCCTACAGTGCTAAATAGATCTGGAAACATGCATTAAAAACTTTGCTAGTAAAGTAAACACATCAAAAATTTCATATCCTGAAAACTGGAACCACTGGGCAAAACAGATAACCACAATTCAGGTGCACCTTTCCCACCTTACCTCTCTTTGTCTTTTCTATACTGATTAATTTCCACTTTTATCTTTTCACAAGTACTGCAAATTGTAAAAACCAAATAACAGGGTAAATGTTTACAGCATCCGCTTTTAAGGGGCACAGATGTCCAGAAACATTTTTATAGAACTGCCTTCTACAGTTTCATATTCAGTGTCAAAATTTATTTGTTTTTAAAATTTTTTTCTATATACTTCTAAACAACTCAGGATTATGGAACATATCTAGTTATTTTCATGACTATATAAAAGGAACCTACTATATTAAAACAAAACCCACAGAATAGCACTTCTGTCCTAGTATGTTTTATTCCTCTTATAATCATTTAGCCAGCTGCTGAGTTTTAATATATTATACTTCCTAAAACTAATCTTTAACAAATTACTTTATTCATAGTTATGAAACAGACTTAATATTGACACAAGAGATTTCATTAAAAAAAAAAATCTATTGAAATTAAACACGAGAGAATATGAGACATTGTCTTACCTTTTCGGTTGTTGGAGTAACTGGTTTTGACACAAAACCCAGTCTATCCTTCACAGATAATTTAGTCACATTCTAAGAAAACAAAGCAAAACTACAGTTAAAATGTATTTTACTTTAGAATATTTTACTGTTTCCTGTGAAACTACAAATACTATCAATTTAGAAAAAATATTTAACTAGTAAAACCACAGACTTTTAAGCAACAATACCAGAAAAATATTCAAGCAGTTGATAAAATTTATTTTAGATACCTGATTTTGCAATTAACATAAATCTATAGATTGCATAACACAAAGATAAGGGCAAATTTGTAGTCAAAGATTATACTACATATTTTTTGCAAGAAGTCCAAGACATGAGAGCTGGCAGAGGATTATCTGCAGCCTTTTTAAATACACTACAGGATTTTGTTTTATAACCTGCTATCTGCAAACATCAATTGCAGGAAGTTGTTGTTTTAATTTAAACTATAAATATGTTCTGAAACATGGTGGTGGTCCTTCTTTCCAGTTATAAAACTACAGCAGTGGCACAATGCTAATAATGAAATATTTCTAACATAATACAAAAATAAAAGCAATTTCTAATGGGAGTAACATGTCAAATTTTGTCATTATTCACAATGGTACTGCAATTACATTTTCTTTTATTAGGGGTGACATACAAATTTCAAAACCGTTTCTAGATGCTGACCACTGTCTCTAATGATTTTAGCTGTTTAACAGATAAAATATTTTAAAAAAAGGGATAACTTTTAGTTCTTTGGATAGGAATTCACTTTATTTTGAAATCTGAAACCAGCAATTTAACAAAACAACACTTAACCATATTCAGAGCTTTTTGAGGTTTTTTTTGTAAACTAAGCAAAAAGCTAGGATACTTAAAAATTAAGTACCATGCTCAGGTAAAATAAACAAGTACTGCACTGAGGAAAACCTTAACATGAAAACACCACTCATAATACAATTAGATGTGTTTAGAAGTAGTAAATGTGTACATTAACCATATGAACAACTGTAACTGATACATTCATACACTATGAAACCTATTACAAAAGGAAAAAGTGAATTTCTTACTAAAATATATACCTGAGTGACTTCTGTATTGGCACTCTGTGCTTCTGCAGGTTCAATATTACTTGCAGGTACTGGACCTAGTCGCTCCTTCACCGATTGCTTCACTACTGGTAAACTAGGTTGCTGAACTAATGGTTGTATTACCTGTAACACCACCCCAGTCCCCAAGAAAGCACATCATAATATTAGCAACAAAAGGCTGTTACACATATCATGCAGTAAGTACGCAATGATATCACTGCAATAGCATTTACATTTACACTTCCTTCGTTCTATCATTCAATGTCTTTTTCACCTGATAGGAAGAACAAAGACTTCATGAGATTTATTATGTTACACTGAACGTTTTGTGTAGCGTAAACTGCAATAACATCTATTTTGCACTTGCAATTCACAATGGTGATCAAACAACTGTGGCTTATTTCTATTAATCACATCTACTCAGACTAACTACCTGCTGGAACTGAATAAGAAGTAAGCAGTCTTCTGAGTCATCTCAACTCTTTCATCATCAATCATTTAGCTATACAAAGGCAGAATACAAATTCGTATTACAAAGTCTCACTTTTTACAGCAATATACAGCTTTTCATCTCCTATGTGTTTAACTTGGACAAAATAGAAAAAAAAGGATGTGGAAACATGCAACCACAGGACAGAAGAAAATAGAGAAGCTAATCTTTGAACCTTCCATGGATATACCCTGAGAGCTTAACACTTTTCCTTCTTTTTTCTTTGACAAAAACATTAAACACCTAAAGCCGAAAGAATATGCTTCCAAGCAGGTTTATTGTCATATTTATGACCCTCAGGAGGTCACCTAATCCATTCCTTCACTGGAGGGCAAAGTCCGTTATACCATTACTGACAGTATCTATCTAGTTCTTACAGATTTCCGATGAAAGAGGTCCTGCCACCTCTGCAGGCAAAAGCGTTTCATTATCTTTTGGCATTAGAAAATGTTTTTTTTAATATCTAACCTAAATCTTTTTGTGCTGCCTTTTAAGCCCAGAACTTCCTGTTTTATTTACTTCAGATGTGGAGAGTATGTTATTTCTTTTTCCTAGCAGAAGCCTTTTATTTGATGATTTGTTATGGTTGACTCCCACCACCTCTACCTAAGTACTTCCACTCTTTTCAGAAATTCTACAGTAAATATTTTCCAAAGTAATCCTGCTGATGAAACACCAATGCTCAAGCAATTGTGCTGGACCAGGTAATACTGAAGGGACAACTAAAAAGCCAACTGACTTTACACTGAAATAAATTCAAAAGCCTGTCTTTGGTGCCTGACAGACAAAATCTGGTTGGAAACCATTATAAATACAGGTGAAATTAATTAACCTGTAATTAACACAACTGAAATCTTGACAAAAATTCAAATAATTATAGTATGTGAAGAACTGTAAAAAAAGTTTCCATACTACTTGCAGATATGATACCAAATGTTAATTTCAATGAAAAGGGAAGTAAATATTCAAGCTCCTGAAAGGACTATGAATTAAAAATACCTGTTCACTGATTCAACAGTTTGATAACTTCTACATTTTGGGGTAGAAGAACACTGGAGTAGAATTTTAATTTCCTGTTCAAAGCTTTTCTTGTCACTATGTGCCTTCCATTGCTGATAAGAGACTCCTGCTGGGACATGCTGAATGGTTGTTCTTTGTGAGGAAGAAACACAATACTATTCCCTGGTACTAAGGAGAACTCATTTTCAAACCATCAAGGTTAACTTGCTAAAGGTGGAGTGCTGGAAAGCTACTAACACCACTAAAACTGATGACACTATTTAAAATAACAAATATATAGATCAGGCATTTGTTTGGAAATACACAGTTAATACTCCAAGCTGGATAGCATAATCAGTAAAGAAGCTGATAGCATAGTCCAAGCTATCCCTCAAGGAAGAAGGAATGTCTGTAGGAATGCAAACGACATACTCCACTGCCCTCTTCTGGTTGAGGAGATGGACATCAAGCTTAGAAAATAAATACCATTTTGAGTAGCACTACTTTAGTCCAAGCATCAAGGGTATTTATAAAATCTAAAGGATGATAACCAGGAAGATAGTGAGATAGGTGCATTTTTGTTACAAAAGAAGGAGAGAAAAGAAACTGCTAAAATGGTGAACAGGAGGATTGCTATGGAAAACTGGGTCACTGATTCTGAATGATAACGTACACCAGCAAGAGACAAAGGGAATTCTCAACTTAAGAGCAGTGACTGAAAGAACCTCTAACAACTCATTTATCAGCATAAAGAACTAAGTGAACAATTTTTCTATGCCTTTTGACAAATCTGATTTGGCTTGCCACAGATTATGAATTTACACTTCCCAACAGTAATTACTGTTTTTTTTTTTTAAATGTTACCAATGCTACTAGGAACATTACAGCTGCCAACAGATGTTTCACTGCAATTAAATCAAAAACTGTAGAAGAGAGTAATTCAGTTGGAAGGGACCTGAAACAATCATCTAGTCCAACTGTCTGGTCACTTCAGGGTTGACCAAATGTTAAAGCATGTTGTTATATGGGATCTGTCCAAATGCCTCTTCAACACTGAAAGGCTTAAGGCTATCAGCCAGCTCTCGAGGAAGTCTGTTCCACTATCTGACCACTCTCTCAGTAAAGAAATGCTTCTTCATGTCCAGTCTGGACCTCCTCTGATACATCTGTGATCCACTCCCACAGGTTCTGGCACTGTGCGACAGGGAGATTAGCAACTCCCACCCTATTTAAAAATATCGCTGATCTCTTCCCACAAAATTAGCCTCTTCAGGAAAAAGAGAAAAAAATAGCACCTTTTGGAAGAAAATGGAGATGCTCTTCCAAGAAAAGAAATAAAACTTTTGCCTTTCTTATGCTCATC
>VXBX01005992.1:358285-383556 GCA_013400415.1 Scytalopus superciliaris | reverse complement strand
AAATTTTTTGCTTTTTTTTGGAAAAAAAAAAAAAAAAAAAAAAAAAAAAAAAAAAAAAAAAAAAAAGAAGTCTATACTAATTAGAACAAAATAAATGTTAGTCAGCAGACAGTTGCATCAAATCTTGCTTCACATGATATGACAAAAAAGTTGAATTCCCCACAAATCACCAAAGGGCTTTCTTTAAATACTTTTGGTCTTATCTTGCTAATCTACTCCTGAACCTTGCATTTGACGTCAAAGAATCTACAATTAAAGAGTAACTTGTGGAAATTAATTACATACATAGGCATTATTTCAAAATTACTTAGTTTACTTGATTTTTTAAAAAACATTTAAAATATTATATTTTACATAATATTCTAGATAGAACAGAGTTAGATCCTCTACCTTTTGCGTGGCAGTTTGGATTTGTGGTGCACTGCCTTCTCGATGCCAATAAACTTTAATAAAACGATTATTTAAAACTGCTTCTGTACTTGATATAGCTTTCTTTGCTTCCTCATGTGTGGCAAACTGAATAAGGGCACCTTCTGGATCACCTTGATATGCAACCTACGATTTAAAACAGAAGAACAAAACTTACAACATGTAGGATTTTCATTCTGTCTAGATTATTACAAAATCATTACTTTATAGGCTGAGAAGCTTACAATTTAAGCCCAATATGGGTCATTAGGTAAATACTTCCCAATCATGATTCTGTCTGAAAAGCCTTGTGTCAAAAGCCACCTTGAGATTATGCTAATAAACTTTAAGAAAAGTTAAAAAACTCCCAAAGTAAAGCAGAATACCCAAACAGTCAAACAGTATTTCTAACTGCAAATATGAGTAGTTGTTTGAAAAATAAAAGGAAGCATCACTGAAGTAAAGAAAATTGCTACAAAAAATATGTGGGTCAGTTAACAAATGCCCTATCTACTATCACAGCTAAACAGCAAAGTTCATTTTGGTTTTCGTCTTTTGGGTATTAGCACAGTATTTTAGCTTCAAGGCCAAGATTACACCCTTTGCAAGAAGAGCAGAGCTTGCAATATCTATATGCATATCTGTCTCTCTATACACATCCACAACACTATTTTACTTGCCTTACTGAATCATATTGCCTGCTAATACACTCATATTTTTAGGTAAACTATAGAAAGGCTTAAGAAATATTTAATAGTTACTAAGAGGGATTTAAAATCCTTCAGTGTTCAGACACACACAGAGGTTTATTCTATACTGTATCAGTACACACAAAAACATTCTGTTAGACCTTTTCATTCCAGCTCTCAGTGCAAACAGGAAAGTGTACAGAAAAACACAAGCTACCATCTGAAAATTGTTGATAGCGAAGCTCTGAAGATCAGACTGAGTAGCTTAGAGACTGTGTATGAAATACTGACATTACATATATAGCCTGGAATATGTAACATCAGCCTAAGTTAGGCCCTAGTACTTTCACCTCTTTCCTATCTGTAATTTCTTGCTTATTTCTGTGGGCGACGCCAATAAAATCACAAAGTAGTTATTGGGGACAAACCGCCACTACTATGGAACTAGAAAGCAATTATATCACAGGGACTGCTTTCTGGATGAGAAATACAGGTTTTCCATATCTACAATCTATCTCATAAAATACAGGGGGTTTACAATATCACCACCAAACTTGAGAAAATGGGTGAAGAAAAAACAATTAAATCAATTTTCAATGTTTTAAACAATGTATCTTAGAAGTCTTATCTGTGAGGAATACCCTTCTTCAAAATCATTTCTGTTTCTTCAATGGCAATTTCATTAAAAAAAAGATCATGTTTAAGAAAGAAGTTAGGAAAATTATGAAGAGTTCTCCTTTTAGCAACTACTGCTATCTTTAGGTCAAAGCATACTGCTTTCTCTTTCTTGACTCTTACCTGCAAGTTGACTAAATTTCCAAACTTACTGAAGTGCTCATTAAGTTTGCTGATATTGTTAAGTTCTGGGGGAACTTTCCTCAATTCAAGCTTTGTATTTTCATTTCCAAACTGCACCTTCTTCTGGAAACCTGGACTATTTGTTCTGTTAAAATTTTGCCTGCAACAAATAAAAATCAAGCCAGAAATCCATAGCAAGCTAGCAAACACAATGTTAAATTGTATACGCTTAACAGGAGCATGTGTGTATGAGACACAAAGATCTGCAGACTTAAAAAAAAAAAATGCCATTTTAGAAGAGTGTAGAGGAGTACAGCACATATGCCCATACACCTGCCATTTTCCCCACTGATATTCTCAGCATACCTCAGCACATAAATCTGAGAGATAATTTACGTTTTTATTTGCTGATATCAGTAATTTGTCACTTCTACAGTGTTTCTCTCCAAAAACTAATTCTTAGCTATTCCATGAAATCTCCCCACTACTGATTCAAGTAACTACTACTTCAAGGCTCTCCTTAGTCCTAGCAATCTCTTAAAATCCTTTCCAAACTTCTGTCACCCTAGGTGACATCTGGTCACTAAGCACTGCATGCCTATGTTTTCTCAGTTACGCATCTGGCAATTCAAACCAAGAAAGTAACGATAGAATTCACATTTCACAATGAAAATCAGTCATCTCTAACAACCATCACACTGCAACTTGCTGTTTCTTAGATCATTACATCTTTCAAGGATCTTAGTATCACCCAAAGCAACTTCATCTATATGTATACTGCCTTTGAGAGAAGACAGTCAAATACAGATGAGTGTGATTTATTTTAATACCATCAAGCGTACTCACAGTTTAACTTGCTTGCAATTTAGAGACACACGTATGTTGCAGATTATAGTAAAGCAGTTCACAAAATCCCAACTATTAAGCCAACCTTGTGTTAATGATCACTCACTTGTCAAACCAAGTCTTCTTTGTAGGAACTCCACCATCCCCTGCACCAATTGTTCTTTTCCTGGATTCAGCATCTACCACTATTCTCATACTACTTTTATTAGGAGGTTTTTCTGTAAACAGATGAGAAGATTTTACTTTTTTTTTTTTTTTAGTATTTTGTGTATTTGATTGTAAAAAAGTATTCTGCTCATGCTGAATTTGCACTGAAAAGCACAACTGTTCGTTATGAAATTACTATTATCCTTGTTCTAACTGAATCAAACCTCAGTCACAGACTTTTCTTCTTAACTATCAACAGATGCTGTGACAGATCAAAATAGCTAATAGCATTCATTTCGTCACAGTAACATCACACATAAGGAAAGTAAGAGGTGTGACAGAAGGCATCTGCCTCAAGATGACTGCACTCTGATTCACAATGATTCACAACATCCCATGCAATACTCTGAGGCTCACAACACTTCTGCTAACACCTCCTTTCTACTATTGAGTGGCACACACAAAAACAGTCACAATAGGAAATGCACAGTACTCCAGGGCATAAGACCTAGGAGCAAGATTTATGGATGGAGTGGGAAAGGAGTCACTTTTGCTGAAGAACAGGAATCACACTGGGGGACTCCTCACTGAAAATACACCAACAGAAACATAGTAAGATTAAACAGAAATACATACAAATGTAAATAAAAACCACAGTAAAAATGGTTTTAGCCCTCCTCCATTCTCATTTTGTGTGCTGCTGCTTCTTCACAGGGCCACAGGAATGTGAGGTTAAGATTACTCATGCATAAAACTGCCTGCTACCACATAAAAATTATTCCTTTCTCTCTGCAGCAAAAATCATCCTAAGATTCTGTTACAGAAACATTAACATTATTCTGTACAAAAGATATACAAAGTGAGCAGTTATTACAGCTGAGTGTAAACTGTGCAATACTCCAGCAAGAGATTTCATTTTACCTGTAAAAATGCACACACAAAGCAATTATAAACACAGTTCCCTATTCAATTAAACATCTCTTAATTCCAGAAGACTTTAAAAAAATGCAGTGTTTTCCAGTGTTAACTCCCGCAATCTGCACTAATTTAAGAAAACCAGCTAAACTAAGTATAACTTTGAGAGCATACCTCTGGGTGGTAGATCCATATCACCTGATGTGAGTCCTATTAAATTTGGTCTTTGGGCATGTACTCTATGTCTATACATAGGTCTTGAAGTATTTGTTATACTTGGAGCTTCTGGATTATACCCATCAGTGTCATACGTTTCTGGTAACAAAGAAATTGTCTAATTAAAATAAATTGCAGTTAAAATCCCTAAGGTTTCAAATATAATATTTCATTTAATTACAAGATACAGTTACAATAAAAGATCTGTAACTACTATCATAGGAAACTGTCATGACAAGTTTTTTGCTTAAACACAATGAAAATACTACTCTACAGTCAAGATTCAGATTTTGCATGTACATTCTACTTCCATCCTGAACTAAGTCTGAAAAAAGAATGTTAAGTTACAGTCACAGTGTAAAAAATACAAACTTATTCTCCCACACTATGAAATCAGCACAAGCTCTATAAAGTACAATATAATATGAATCAATGTTATTCTATTTAGCAAACCTTGTGGGCAAAGCCTCAGTACTACACCTGCTGTAAAAAGAGAGGGTGGAGCAGGAGGCGGCTGGTGATGAATACCCGTCGTAACAACAGTAGGAACTGAGCTAGTTGCTGAGTTTGGGGGGGCATCCATGCCAGCAGGCTGTAAGGGTGGAAGCGGAGGGGGTGGTCCTGTCAAAACAAAGGAAAACATTGCATTCATTTGTTATCCATTATTCTTTCATTACACCTAGCTCATAAGCAAACTGATCTGAAATGCTTATAAAGCAATATAACAAAAAAGGGGGTGAGAGGGCACAAGTGGCAGACATGATGCTGTATCATAAATTCACATGAAATCACCCCCACCAGCAAATGACTCAGAACTCAGATTACAGAGAAAAGTATTTGAATAGTTTAACATTTCTCCAAACACCTTTCTACAAGCAAAACTTAATTGCTAACCCAGTATTTATCTTTACCAACAAAGAATTTTAAAACCCTATAAAAAAAACTCATCAAAGAAACAAATTTTATTTTTAATATAACAAAAATATTCTATGATGACAGTAACTAACTTGACTGAAATTATTTTTCCAAACACTCAAAACAAAACCTTCAACTCTGGTGGAACTTTTCTTAAAATAGAGGAGGGGTTTTGTTTGGTTGGCTTGACTTTTTTTACAACAGGTAATGTGGCACTTTCAAAGCTAAGGAGGCAAGCCTGACCTTCAGTTAAACACTGGTAAAATCAGGTTTTGGAAAAAGGTATTACAGTCATATATTTGGACTTGCAAAGCAGATCTGAATACAGCACATAAGGTAGAACTGATCACCCCCCAAAAGTTACGCTCTATACTTATCAGATCTTCCTTAAATATACTATCAACAGGAAATTAGAATAGTTTAAGAAACTTCCAAGCACTATCAAATATCAATTACTCCCAAACAATTTGACCAAGTGGGACATTTAAGGTAATAGAAAAAGAGACAAAGGAATAATCACATAAAATTAACGTAACAGCCTTAAAACCGCACAGGGGAACTGAATACTGCTACTTTATAAGTAAGAGCCAGGCAGATAAAACTTCACATCATTTTCAGTCCTTCAGCTAAAGCATTTTTCAATGAAAGAGTAAACAAGCTGGAGAATTTTTCTTAGTTACTTTACAAGTTTAGTTTCAAAATTAGTCATGAATGGCATTTTCAGGTGTAAAATTGATGTGGTCATGAATTATCTTTAAATTTATTAGTGAAAATGAAACAGTATCTGTTGTTTCCAGAATTTTCCCTTCTTCCATAACAGCAGTCAATTTCAGACAACTTCTTCTATAATATCAAGGAATTGAATTTTGCCATGTCATTCTTTTGCTTAAGTACAATCAAAATATTATTGCACATTCAATACTCACATTTAGCATGCAAAGTTTACAACAATCAACTCTGCAACAACTATCATCAAAAAGAATCATTTTCAAGTAAGCTATGCACAGTAGATCATAGTACAACTTTCACAAGTACAGTTTGCATTCTTAAAAACAGTGTTTTATACTGCATACAACTCAACTAACATCCCGGCTTTTCTACTAAAAATTGGTGTTTAATCTTTTTAAATTACCTGTTACAGGTGGAAGGCTAGGTGGTAAGGGGCCTGGTGGTGGTACTGGAGGTCTAAGGTTAACAGGAGGAGGACTCAGAATTGGTGGAGGGGGAGGAAGTCCAGGAGGAGGTGGTCCTTCGACAACAGGGGGTTGTGCTGGAAAAGGCAGAATGCCAGGAAGATTCACATCTTCTACCACTACTGGATCGCTTCCATGATCAAAAGGGCACATGTCTCCTCTCATACAGAAACCCTTTTCTGAAACATCAAAAAGAACTGCTGTTAGTATTCAAGAGTTGTAGCTTGATTCAGAGTTGATATGAGACATTCTATGCATAATGCAGCAGTTTGTAAATTAAGAGCTTCACATATCAGCAGAAACTTAAGATTACAAATTGAAATTAATCATTTAACTTTATTCTTAAGAGCCAGCACACAGGGAGATTGCAGCAACATTCTAGCAGAATAAATACAGCAGTTCAACTTTTCTTGAAGAATTAGCTGTGCACTGGATTGTAACAAACAGTGAAAGCAAAGAATGAAATCTAGATTTTATCACATTAACAAAATCACATTGTTTCTAAGTAAGAAGTGCAGACACTGGGACTGAGGAATCTCTGTTACTGTTATAAAGTTCCAACATGAGTAAATTCACTTTTTTCTCTTTTGCAATTATTTCAGGAAGAATTAGA
Source organism: Scytalopus superciliaris (assembly GCA_013400415.1). Lineage (NCBI taxonomy): Eukaryota > Metazoa > Chordata > Aves > Passeriformes > Rhinocryptidae > Scytalopus > Scytalopus superciliaris. The sequence goes on along the minus strand of VXBX01005992.1, from coordinate 376,816 downwards.
ATATTTTGCTATCCTTTAATGCGATTATGTAACAGAGGGAAAATTGTTATTTACATAGATGTTATGTGTATATATGCATACATATATAAACACTAAACACATACATAATTAAAATTAATATACACCGACTTATTTTCTTTTACACACAAGTAAAACATTGAAGCAAGTCCGAAAAGAGCCATAAAAATGATCAGAGGGCTGGAGCAACTCTCCTACAAAGAAATGCTGAAAGAGTTGGAGCTGTTCAGCCTGGAGAAGAGAAGGTTCAGGAGAAACCTCATCGCAGCCTTTCAGTACTTAAAGTGGGCCTGTAAGAAAGATGGGGTCAAACTTTTCAGTAAAGCCTGCAGTGATAGGACATAGGGTAATGGTCTGAAACTAAAGGAGGGTAGATTCTGACTCAATATAAGAAAATATTATGATGAGGGTGGAGAAACACTGGAACAGGTTGTCCAGAGAACTGGCTGATGCCCCCATCCCTGGGAACACTCAAGGTCAGGTTGGACAGGGCTCTGAGCAACAGGATCTAGTTGAAGATGACCATGCTCGCTGCACAGGTGCTAGACAAGCTTTAAAGGGTCCTTCTAACCCAATGTGTTCTAGATTATCTGTTTAGCAACAGCTCCCACAAAAAGCAAAACACCACCACAATATAAGTCAATGCAATACAGGGCAAAGAGGTTGAAACATCTTCTGGTAAAACAGGAAGAAAGTTAAGTGTCCACATCCTCAAAATATTATGTGGAAAAGCAGTATGTATTATGTCACCCTCAGGAAGAGTTACAGAACACATAAATTGAAATATTAAAGAAAAACAGAAGTTCTGCAAAGGATCAAGTTGAAAAAGTGGTGATGGAACCAGAACTGAAGAAAGAAAACTTTAAAACAAAACTACATTTTCACAACTCTGCTTGTTCCACAGCATTCCTATACTATACACTGGCACAGCTACTCTTCACAAGTACAACTCTGCCAACACTTGAGACTTCATCCTCCCATTTTCTTTACTTAAAAAAAAAAAATCTAATCAGAGTTATGAATATAAAGTGGCCTAGATCTTAAACTCCTCATTGTGGTATACAACAAGAATAAGACAAAAAAACCTCAGAAAAAACACCTGACAGAGAAATTTAAACTCTCCTGAGGTTGGCTAGCTGAATTTAGCCAAGACACTGGCAACTGCAGCAGTCTCTTATGCAGATTTTGGTACAAGACATTCAAAATGAAAGCATAAGACACAGATAAGCAAAAAAAAAAAAAAAACAAACCACCCCAAGCCAGTTTTAAGAAACACCTACTCAGAAAAAAATAATGGGCTAACATGAGCCTATAAAATTCCAGCTCTAGACCTTTCCAGTTAAAACATTTCTCTGAGACAGGATGGAATAAAAAACTATGAGATCAGTAAGGTCAAAACTATCAAATACAGTATTTGGCTGGAACATGGGATAAGACAGAAAACCTTTTTTAGTATTTTTTAATAACTTTTTAATATATACTATTTTTCATCTCTATAAAATACTTACAGCAACTAAAAATATATTCAAACACTAATAAAAGCTGTCTAAATTTAATAAAGAATGGGACAAAATTTGCATTCAAGAGTTGTGTAATAGAAAAATCCCACTGCAATAGAGAAGATCAGGAAAAGAAAGGCAAATTACCTCAGTCTTTTCAGAAAGAGGCCAATCATAGCTGCAGAAAACAATTCAGAAACTACAGACTTACCATCATAATCTCTACAGCGTTTCTTTGGCAGCGGAGGTCTTCCATAGGAGTTGTGGTCCAGCTGCTCTTCATGGAACTCTGACCAGCTTTCAGTAGTGTTATTTCCATGATGAGCAGGAGCAATAACAGTAATAGTACTGCTCAGTGTAGGGACAGGGTAGTGGCCGGATGAAATATTTGTCACAGAAGAAACTGGAGTATAATTGTTCTCTAACGGATCTGTTCTATCCATGTCATATTTTGGCTTTCCCAAATCTCTGTCTGTAATAAAAAAATAAAAATTACATTGAATGATTCCTTCTGCACATTTTCAAGAGAAGCAGCCACTAACCTGTGTAACTATCTTTACTCAAAACACATACAAGATAATTGAAATATTTTACAGGTTGCCCAAAGTGCCTGTGGAGTCTCCACCCTTGGAGTTAATTTATAACCCAACTGGCCCTAAGCAACTTGCTCCAGTTTATTTGCTTTGGGAACAGGTGTTGGACTACAGGACCTTCAGAGGTCTCCCCTAACCTCAACTATTCCATGATTCTACATTCCAAAGGTTTAACCAAAAAAATAATAATTTGAGAAGTATATAGTAAGATCCTGGGGTGTTTTAATAACAGCTATATCCACAGTAGAGCAGATACCCTATTTAGCTTCAGGCACAGTGCATCTTCTTTAGCATTGCACATATTCTAAGAACTTTAGCTGGAAAGTTTTTCTGAATAAAGGGAAGCAATGACCAGGAAAGGGTAACCATCACTTGAAAACACTGTAAGTTACAAATTTTTAATGTTTCAAGACACTGTTATTGTATCTTTATTTCATGTTGCACTGAAATGCATATATTTATTGCATCCAAAGCTTTGTCACAATAAGCAAAATAGTTGTGCTTGACACGTGGAATACTCCTGGGTAGATACAGCAAGTAAAATGACCTTTTATTCTGAATACATACAAACTCCTAATTTTATGGTATTACCACCAAATAAACAGTAAGTGTCCTGATTAAGACAGAATAGTTATGCCTAAGACGGGAGAAAGATACAAAATTACTCTCAAGGCTTTTTTCCAATTTATTATTAAAAACTATTAAGGGGAAAAAGCATTTTTCTCAGCTGAAAAAATGGCTGTTTTTAAAGAAGTTTAATTCTAAAAACTACTGTACTGAAGCCTTAAGTCCCAGAGATATGTGCACAAATGCAAATATTTACTGTAATTACTTCAGTCCCTCCTATGGTACTACAAAGGAGACAAGCCCAGAAGGACTGGGCTGTAGTGTTTCACTTGACAAGTCATTTGCTGCCAAATGTATTTTCTGCCAATTCTACCTCTGTAGATAACCATTAATTTCTGTATCTCCACAAAGCAGATTCCAAGCTCCCTAAAATTTAATGAAATGGAATTACATTGGATTTTTCTGCCTCTCTTACAACAATGCTTAGAAATAGCCAGTATAGTCATCTCAATAAAAAGGTATTAAAGAACGAAGGGAGAGGAAAACAAGCACTGAGAATACAATCTCATAAGCCTCATTTCCTCATAAAACAAAGCGAAATTTCAATGAAGAAACAAGAACAGCAGAGGAAATTGTAGTCCATCATGAACATAGCTTTTAAGGTTAGTGTCTAAATTTTGTAGGACACAATCACAGTATTTTAGAGATGAACTGTTGGTACCTCTGCTTCGTGTTCTGCTCCGGCTTCTACTTCGGTCTCGGTCACGGTCCCGCATTCTCTCTTTGCTCCAACTTCTACTTCGACTCCTGCTGTAGCTCCGACTCCTCCCTCTTCGTCTGTTGTATCGATCCCTATAGGAATCTCTTCTGGGGGGATTTCGGTCATAATCTCTCTTCCGAGAACGTTCATCTTTTTTCCTTTCATCGCGGCTTCTAAACATAAAATTAATCACAAGAATTATGAAGCCGTAATTTAAAATCTTAACTACCATTAAATCTTCAAGAATTGTCAATGGAAAATAAGAAAAAACCTAAAAATTTTATCTAACTATGGCTATTCCCTTCTTCTCTGAAGAATTTTAAAATTAATTTGGTTTATTCATTTTACTTTCACCATTCATAAGACTTTAAAACATATATAAATTTCTGTTTCTGCCCAATACTGCATCTTCCCCAAGCAGGAAACACCAGGAGTTATTGAAGAGAAGGCTTCTAAATTAAAATTGAAACTCAATATCAAGCAAAGTAAGTACTGCAATACAAACCACAAATCTATTATCAAAATGAATCATAAAACTTAAACGTGCTACCTCTGCACAACTAAAGAGACAGGTTACTCACCATTTATCTACATATGCACAAGAGCAATAAAAAGTCTTCTTTTTGGCTTATTAGGTGACAATACAGAAACTAAACATTTAATTTAGTAACACCATAAAAATCCAAATCCATCTGATCACTAGTATCATACAAAGGGTTAAGCAAAATTTATTACCTGGTATCTCTGTAGCGAGAACTTGACTGAGGGGGGCTGTGATTTAATCTTCTAGAGAACTTTTTCTCTCGCTCTTCCTCTTTAACTATCTGAATTCAAAGCATATTCATTAGATCAAAACATGAGTACACTAATATGCGGACTTCTGCACAGCCAAATAAAACCAACAACTCAAAACACTGAGCAAAGTCATCAGTAAAACTGAAACATTTAGCATCTAACATAATTAAAGAACCTTCATAACATTAAATTTCTATTTTGGGGACTATTCAAAGCACTGTTTGAGAGAAAATAAAGCAGAATGATCCATCCTTACAGTGCTGCACTGAAAATGCACCTACAGGTTGACAAAAAACCTAACTAATGTTTTGGGAAGATTTGTGAAGGCAAGAGTATTAAAAAATTGTCTGCAAACTCTTCTCCATCGGGGTTATCTAGTTCAGTTTACACTTAAACACTTTCTAGAGGCAAACCTAGGCTGCTGTTGAAAAGCACAAACCCACTCTTCTGGCTCAATGAACAACAAACACTTGCGACATATCTGGATCAAGCAGCTGACGGAATGAGGATTGCCATTTAGAATGGCAGCGTAACTACACCAGCAATCTTGAGCAGAGAACTAATCTAAGTTGTACTGCAACTCCTACACTACTCAGGAACTTCATTTATCTTTGCCTAATCAAAATCACTTTGGTTTAACCTCTGAAGCACCCACTTGTGCTTAGAAAAACTGTGTAACAGCACTCAGTGTGCCAGGCACAAATCTTCCAACATATTTTAATGCTGTCATGTAACTTGTGGGACTATTACTATAAAGAAGTAAACATCGTCAAGTTGAAACACATAAGCAAATTAAATGAATGAAGAAAAAAATATGTTCATTTAAATTAAAAATCAATGCCTACCTCTTCTTTTTTTGTCTCTTTCTCTTGGTGCTGAAAAAATTCTACTTTCAGGCTTCCTGATGATGGCTGTTCTGGTGGAGGTAGGTAGCTTTTTGTATTCACAGCATCAAACAGTTTTTCCACAAATATCTGAGTTTCTACAAGTAAAAAGCATACAAATATCCATTATCCAAAACCATTAATAACACTTGCTTTAACAATAAATAAATAAATAAAAAACAAAAATCCCAATCAACCAATCAAAACCAGCATTAAGCTAAAAGTTAAACAAAATGAAGTGTATTTTCCTTAAATACTCTGTTCCTAATGTTATATTTAAAAAAGACCTTTACCAAGTCAAGAAACATGTCAATAATGACAATGTTTCACAGAGGCTTTCAATTCTTGAATTAACGTTTCTTAATGAAACATCTGGAGAATATTTCTGGAATATACATATATGGAGCTTCAATACTTGCCCAAAGAAGTTGTGGATACCCCATCCCTGGAAGTATCCAAGGCCAGGTTAGACAAGGCCCCAAACAATCTGGTCTAGTGGGTGGGATCCCTGCCCACAGCAGGAGGGATGGAACTAGATGATCTTTATGGTCCCTTTCAACCCAAACCGTTCTTTGCCTCTATGATTACTAACAGACACAAAACACATACCTAATACATGCATACTGAGCTAATACACATGGGGTTTTCTTAGTTACTTCCTGAAAATTGAATTACATTCTTCAAACTAACAAAGCTAATAAAGAGATCAATGCACAATTCTATGGTAAAAGATTCTTCAAATTAATTGAACAAGACAGAATTTTAACTCAATTGTTATGACAAAGCCATACCCTTCTGAAGAAATACATCCAGCTGATCAACACATAATGCCTTCAGTTCCTTTTCACTTTTATCCTTCTTTACCAAAGCCAAAACATATTTAGCTAGGGCAGATGGATCCGCATCACAACTGCAAATAGATTAATTAGGGGAAAAAAAGGCAATTAAATTAGAGAAATTAATGTCTGAAACTGGTATGACCAATACATATACAGGGCAACAAAACTTACTACCAAAGTAATTAAAAAATACTCAGAGGTGTTTTTTGAAACAGAACAGATATGTAAGATTGCTAAGTATCACTTTTCAAGAGAACACTTGCTTAGAATATTTCCTAACAATACTGCACAGAGAACATCAGAGCAAACTAGAACAAACTATTTAGAACAACAGCATCAGTTGCCTAAGAGTATAAAAAACAATTACAGGGACAATGAATACTTCCATAATTCCCCAAAGATGGAATTGGTAATCCTGAATGTAATACTGAGTGATTGTTAAGGGGCAGGGGGGCAGGGAGGAAAAGGACCGGAGCGAGGGGTGAAAATCAAACCCTCAAGAGAGACTCTCCTAAATATACTTTTAAATAATCTTATTACTACTTACATACGAATACCATAAAAAGGAGATTAACTGAAAAGAGTTGGTTTTAAAAGCATAAATTCATATACTATCACAGAAACCTCCATAAGAGGTATACTGAAAATGAAGGGAAACTTAGGGTATCATTACCCATTTGACACCTCAATTCAATCTAAAACTAAGTGCAGAGCACTTTGGTGTAGAAGCTGATGGATTCATGCACATCAACGAAGAACTTATAATGGAGTAAACTGCACATACACATTCAGTAGAACATTATTTAATATAACTGACATATTGTTTAATACTGTTTCACAAACAGTAATCTACAATGATTTTTGTAGTGGTGCTTTAGAGGAAAACCTGCCAAGGCAAGTGAGACTACTACAGAAAACCATTTCATGCTTCATAATTCAAAGATGGTAACTAATGAAATGGTTGAGACACCCGTCTTAAATCACTTAATACCATTATTTAGCATAAACCAAATGAAGACTTCGGGCCCCCCAAAAATCAAGCATAATTTAACTGAGGCACACCAGTCGTGTGCCACAGACACCTAGATCATTTGGGTGGTAATCGAAGTCAATACTGATGTGTTAAAGAACAACAAGAGGCAAAAACCTGCAATGATGTATCCTAACTGTACATTCTCTCTAGTAAAAATAAATGAGAAACAGGCAAAAGTCATCTGTGGTCAGGCAGTTGCAATGAATATGAATATTACACAAATACTGTTCTAGCACAGAAGTCCAAAAGTCACAATGAGGAATAAACAGAAGCTCCAAATCTCTTCCACAGCAAATAAAATTTAAATGATGAAGTTTCATTATGAATCTAAATGTTGATCATTGAAATTACATTTTGGGCACTGGGCAGAAGAAACCAAACCCATCACCATATCATACCACCTAATTACCTTCCTCAAAGGAACGCATCTCCTGCACCACAAGCAACATTCCCCATGCAAGCATATCCACTAAGCAAAGGAAGCTGATATGTCAGCATCCATCCTCAGGAGATCATATGGATAACACTGGCCCAGCACACAGTGCCCTGAAGTTAAAGGTCAGAGCTTCAAACATAACTCAGCAACCTCCAGAAAGCAGGCAGCAGCAGAATTTCATGCTTAAAAGCAACTTGAGATGCTAAGGGATGTACCACAGGATTCTGTGTTAGTTTGCATTATTTACAGACACAGCACATGGAAGTTCAGACTACCATCCAAAAGAACCCATGTACACTGAATGAACAAAATGAAAATATATACTGTTAATCAAAAAACAGACAGCACAATGATTGAAAATTCTTCAGAAATTTTTCACATCTGGTCTGCCCCATTCATACTGAACAATTCTTTATCCAGAAGAAAATGATGTTAAAGCCAGTCAGTCATCCTGGAAGCAAGCACATAACCTCCCACAGCGAGAGCAGTAGGACTGCACTGTCTCTTTAATGCTGCTAGCACCTGAGCACACTAGCCAAGTAGATTGTCCAGAAGTCCGATGTTGAGCAGTTTTTCACCACAGGCCACAACGAGGGTTTTCATTCAGTAGAGGCCCCAGCAGGCCCTAAGACCCGCATTTCCTAACTTCTCAATCCTTGAATTTGCAAAATTGTTAACTTTTTTACTGTTCTTTCATGCAACTTCAATGCCACTTCAGGAGATTTTCAGTACTCTCCCAGTTTCAAGCTGAATCATGCCTTGGAAAATTAGTCTGCTGTTTTCACCATAAGAGGAACACCATTACTGGGGAGGGGACAATTTTCACATGATTACCCTCAGTTTTCTTCTCCTTTCTATTCTCCACAAAAATCAGATAAACATTATAAGCTGAATATTTTTTATTTCGATTTCCACAAATTTGGTTCTCATCTGATAATACAGTCAGCTGTAACTGTTCAAAATCTGCTACAACTTATTTAAATGAAATGTGCATTCAAAATTTAGTGGGGAGAAAAAAAATCATGAATCAGTTTAGAAAGTAAAAACCCACTGCTTTTAGCTACTGCAATACACTTTAATTCTCCAACTTCTACAGTATTGACTATACAACAACCTCATATTCAGTTTAAATCAATTCCTCATCATCAATCATGAGCAGGATAGAAAATGGAAAATCTTCTCTGGAAAAGCAGCCATAATTCAAAACACGTAACAAAAAAAACAAACCACAAACCACCACCAGCCCCCAAAAGACAGACTAACAAAACAAGTAGTCCCACTCCTGAAAAAAAAACCCAAAAACTGAACAAAATCCACACACAAAACCAGTTAACACAAACAAACAAAACCGGTTTAAAAATAATGAACAATTAGTGCTTTCAGCCCTCAATGCCATGATGGCTTCAGGACTCTTAGCAATAGTGCCCACCCCAGGACTCAAGTCCAAGATACTCTCCAGAAAATATTCTCACTAAAAATGTACTCTTTGTTACCAAAACACAGGATCACTTTCTCCTGTGGCACTGTTTTAGCACTAGTCACTCTGAATGCAGGACAACCACATATGAACAATGCCAAACAATTGTACTGAATTCTACTATTATTCTTCAATGTGTACAGGGGAATTTCTACAACAGGAAGAACTTACATGCTTTCAAGTTAAAATTCTGTATTTATTTTGGCTACTCAACTATTTTTTAAAAAAAACTAACAGATTAATTACTCTAAATTGATACTAATTAAGCAATAATGAATATAATGCATTTTGTGGTAGAGTGAGATGGAGAAGATGCTTTTGTAAATGAACAGTATGATTTCATGTGCTTTACTTTCACTTTTTAAAATTAAGCTGCAAATGATCTTTACAAAAGCTGATTTCCTTTTTCAAGTGCTGACTTGAAACAAAAGTCTCTTCTGTATCTCTTGTTCAAAGCTTGAAAAAAAACCACAAACAACTGATCTGTTTTCTCTATACTACTGTGAAGGTCACACCTGTTTCTGGAAATACTATTTTAGATAAATCTAGCTAGGTTATAATCTGACTTTTACTACTTTCCAAACTCTTATAAATACCTTTTTTCAGATGATGCTAAAATTAAATTGCTAGCAACCTCAAGTGGTGGAAGAGAGGAGTAACTGGTCTCATGAAGCAAAAAAGAAATTTAAAGTTTACAAACCTATGAATACAAGTCTGCCTGAAAATTTCAGTTCTTTTAGGGTTCCCAACATCTTTAATGGTTTTGCTGGGGGGAGAGTTGCTTTTTTCAATGCAATCTCTTTTTACTGTTTCATTCAAACTGAATTCTGAAGTATTGTTTATAAATTTCCCATCCATGGGTTTAGTCAAAATCTGCTGGCTTGGATTAAAGGGGCCTTGAGGTTTTCTGATAAACAAGTTCTTATGTTCTCTAGTTTGACAGTATTTTCCTACAGAACAGCAGTCTTTGTGTATGAATAATATGCAATATGCTTGCTCTGTGTTGTGCATACATGGATTTTTCACCCATTTTGAGCTAGCTTTATCAGTTACTCTAAACCTCTTTGTCTTGGCATTTTATGCTCTTATAGTCCACACTGTTCTGTAACAAGTAATGTGAGATTAAAGAAAACATGAAAGGCACCCATGCTGATGGTAGCAGAATATACTGTGTAGCACAACGATTTATCATACAGTATATATCATACTATATTCTTGCAGATTTTAAATTTAATGAAGTCCTAAATTGACAAGTCAGGCAAATCAGAACACCACCAATACATATCAATACTCTAAGTTGTACTCAAAATTAAAAATAAATTTATATTTTTATTCTAGTGCTCACTGAATGATATTTTCAATTGGTAAGTAACACATTAAATCAAATAGGTTTGAATCCATAGCTAAACTTGAACATGGTGTGGTACATCAGAGTCCTGAGCCTAAATGCAACCTGTGCGTTAAAAGTGTGACAGAAGTTTATACATAACTTCATTCTTATGCTAAAATCTGGCTACTAGGAAAATGTTCACATGCCCTGAAATATGTAAAACAGCATCTCCCAACTCTGACTCCCATTTTTCCATTCCTTCAACATTCTGTAGCCATGTGCTGCAAGCACTAATAGGCATCTGTAATATAAATTTCTCTTCCTGTTTTCACTTTCAAGTTTTCTTTAGCAAACAAACAAACAAACACCAGCTGGCACAAGTAATCTGAATTCATTTTCACTGCAGCAAGCACATCCCAATGTGTGCTACAATTAAACACCATAACATGTTTTCTTACACCCACTTTCTGAATATATATGATCATAACAATGCTAAATGTTTTTACCTCAAGTAGTGCTTTTTTGCAGAGTCTGTACTCTTTAAGTCAGAGAATACAGTGTCTACTCCTCTCTATCAAACAACAGAGATTTCTCATGTAATCCTACTTTAACAAACAATATTTAAAATGGAAGAATTCTCTTGCTGGATCCCTACATGCCCTTCAGAGAACTATATGGATACCTTGAACTGCTCTGATAAAAGCTTCAAAAAGGAAAGTAATACCCAATCAAGTATCTTGTTCAATCACAGGACAAAGAGTTCACAACTGCAACAAAGCTCACAGAAAAGTTCAAAATCCTTTGTTTCTGATCTTATCTGGTTTTGCAGACATTATCTGAAATTACCAGTTCAAATGAAGAAGATCAACCAGAAGAGAAAAGCTGAATTCTCAGAGTAACTTTAAGGCTTAACTTATTTTTTTTAATAACAAATATTTAACAAGAGGAAAGCAATTTGGCTGAAGAGGACTCACCACTCTGAACAGTCCTTTCCTCTCATCCAAATACTTGGCAATTCATTACACACTTCTCAAACTATCCAGTACTCAGATATACGTATTTTAAAATATATTCAGAGAACTCACTTTAACTTTTATAATCACTATGCAATTACAGACATCAGCTTTAACTGAGAAATGCAGTCTATGTGGAATACACATTAAAGTGTTTGCAAATACATGTTATTGGTGTAGCTGTACATACAAAAGCCCTTATTAGCACAGAGCTTATACTGAAACACTTTGCTAAAACAGCTAAAAGCAATTTTAAAAGGCAGATAAGCTAAACTAGCAAAATACCTTTGTACATACATATTGCAGAAGAAGTATTTTAAAAGATACTGAATACAAGTATCTTAAGACAGAATAAAGACAAACTTTAAATACAGTATACTGAAGACATATTTTGCCAAGTTAGTGTACAATAAGGTATCACATTCAAATGAAAGCCAAAGCATGCTGTTTATTTTAGTATTTTTAATGTAAAAGGTATGAAAAGGGAAGGCAAATCTGAAAGCTTGTTGGATTAAATATTCCACTATCAACTGAGATATTTGGGCATGTCTCCCTGACAGGGTTCTTACTGAACGTAAGGCCAAATAACTCCTGTTTGAATGCTCAGACCTCCAGCAAAAAACAAAAAAACAAAAAGAAACCCCGAAAACCAAAAAACCCAAATACCCCCCAGAAAAACCCCCAAACACCACACCATGTGATGAATTCTTAAGCCAAGAGAAGGAAGCAATACAAGGAACTATAAAATGTCAAGTATACTCAAGAATGACAGCTGTGAAGTTCATAATATACCTGAAAAATTCACATATTTAAACAACTTACTAATATTCCCATCCTGCTACTTCACCTTCCTCAAATGTCTGCTAACATGACAAAGCAGAGACTGCATAAACATAGGTATTCTAGGTTTCCTACATATATACAAAGCTGAAGTCTTCTATTACATTAGCTTGAGGAAATGTCTGATATATCTAAGCCCAGATATTTTCCTCTCAGAAAAAACACATTTCCAGTGCTATTAAGTTCTTCCTGCTGCAATTCATCATTTAAGTCTATTCTTAAAAACTGAATGAGCCACTTTAAACTGGAGCCTTAAAAGAGAAAATATTTCTGGTCATTTTTTAAAAAAGTAGTATCTACTGTATTTGGTGCAGATCTGGTACTATGGAGCTGTAGCAAACACTACAGAAACCCAGTTTAACAGTAGGATAATCCTTTATTTTGCTAGAAATCTCAGTGGCATGATAAAACAAACTGCTGCTTAAATTTTACAGTTATTAGACAACAACTCAACCATTACATGGAAAATTAATTTGTTTGGGTTTTTTAAGCTTTTGAGAAATATAACCTAATTCACCATTTTCTACATGTTTTTTTTCCATGAAAAAAGAACTCTAGCATTCCAAAGTATGGTGAAAATATCTGGAAAATGTATTGAAATTCCCAAAGGGAAATACACATAGGCAGTATTTAACTATACATTATGTAACCGTTTGACAATCTGGGGGGGGGGGGGGGGGGGAAGGGGAAGCACCCAGGAAAAAAATGCCATGCCTAGCTGTTAAACTATAAACTCTGTAACTTCACAGTTTCCATAAAATGAACAGTTACTCACTTAGGTGATAAAAGGTGCTTGGGGAAGGGAGAAGACTGAAGACAGGAAACAAACTTCCACAAAGTTTCCTTGTAATGAAAACACTAATTGTCCATTTCAATAAACTTCATCCTCTTTATTTCAAGCTAATGCAAAGACTCTCAATTGAGACTTCATTTTGGATACGCTACTGTTTTAACATGGTAAAGAAACCACATGAGGGGTTTTTTTCTTCAGTTTTAAAATTAATGTACAAACCAAAGAGGTCCTGCAAGTCCTGAAACTAGTTTCTTGACAAATTTAAACTACCACAGTACACTGAAACCTCAAAAGCATGTTTGAAGTCCTCCACGCAGGGAATGGTCTTGCTGCAAAGCAAATTACATGTAGGTGCATGTTATCTGTCATACTCTGATCCTGAGAATTAATGACCTAGATTTCAGAGCCTAGTTTTGTTGACTGAAGATTACTTCCTAAAATATTGCTCAGTTCTTGACATTAGCCAAGATGGACATGGCTGTGGTTAAAGTCTGAGACAAATGCTCTATACTTGCAGGGCTGAGTGCGTGCAGAAAGACGTACACTGCATACTGGGCAGTGCAGCTAGTCTAATTTAGGCAGTTGTACCATTCTGTTGTTTTGTTACTTAAAAAAAAATAATAAATCTATAGAAAGCTACAGTGTTCCATAAATAAAATGAATGATGGACTCATTCAGAAAGATCCAACTTTTATCTTGAGGCACTACTGCAGATGAGAAGGATGACTCTTAAGATGCTCATTTTCATTAATCCTCTAACAGTACTTAACGTAATAGAAATACATCGAGTGCAACAGCCTCCAATGCTGCTATGTAAATTACTGATGTCATTAAAACAATTTTAAACTACATTATACCCAGATCTGACACATTCATACAGCTGCAACCAGCAACTGGCAACCTAAAATGCCACCCCCAGATTCAAGACAGTTCTCATGAGGCAGAACAGCTGTCAGCTTGTGGCTGTCCAACACACAGTCAATGCAGAAAGCAACACTCATCATAGCACCTCTGCAACTTGCACTGCAATCAAGGCGTCACACATCACTGCTGATGTTCACTGTAAGAACAAGAAAGAGTTCCTGTAACAGGAATAATTCTCTCCATTTTCTGCTTTCAACTATGCCTAATAACACCAATATTTTAATTCTGACACAGTATTTTTACACAGAAGCTTAGCAGTATCAGCACTTCAAGCAGAACCTCAATTTCTCAAACACAGTAGCTCTCCATAAGTCATTTGAACAGACTATCAAGTTTCATAACACATGTAGAAAAATAACAGCTGTTAAAAGTGGCATGCCAATTATGTCTATTTGTGCTTTATTTATCTTATTTATAAACAACTTCCTGCAAAGTGTTAACAAAGTAACTGATATAAAGAGAAACATCTATTGCTTTTGAACTTCTTAGGAAGTTTCAAGGGAAATGAGAGAAACCTCCTGGTGGGCCAATGAGTGTTATTGGTGTGCCACATGTATAGGCAAAGGGATGACAAGGTTTTTCATTTTAACTTACTTCTGTTCTTCCAATGTCTTTGATTATAAGCATATTACTTGCACCACTATTAAACCTTTTCTATTTGCTACCTTTCTTCAGTAAATGTGTGGAGCCAAGAAAAAAGGGTTGAAAAGCACAACAAACAAAAATAGAGTAGTGAAGGTGTAACTGAGCACCAGAGTACACCGATTACTGTAAAGTATTCCAATGACAAGTATACTCACAATATTCTTTGAACATTTTTTATTTTATTCCATCTAAGTAGTTACAATACCATGTTCACTTCCAGAACTAACCAATACCGAAAACCTTTCCATTTCAATGAGGTATGCCTAATACTGCATAAACGTTGCTGTAGATATTATTTCATCTTTCTTGCAAGTTTGATTTAGTACAGGAACAAGCCTTCACAAAAATGTAAATACAGTCAAGTGGAAAAAATTAGATACGGGAGCCTTAATCAAGTTGAAAGTAAAATTCAGTGGGCCTGAGAAAGATTTTAATTAAATTTATTTTATACAAAGTAATTAAAAATAAGAAAATTTTCCACTATAGAGAATTAGGGCAAGGGGAAGAACATTACAATGTCTTAAAAGCAAAATGGTGAGTGCAGCATTAGTACAAAACAGAATTTTTTCACAAGTAGAGTTTCAAACAAATTCAAGGGAAAAAAACCCAAAACCTGAAGAAACCTCTACTTGGAACTCTGCCAAGCTAGAACCTGATATTCCAGCAGGACTACATACATGGTTTATATAGTATCTGGAATGGACCTGCAGAAGAGAAACCCGTCACAATAGATATGGCTTAATGAGTGCCTCGTTAGTACAGAAATCAGAAGTGACAGGCATACAGTTATACTCCAAGTTTAACATTATTTTCCAATGCTTGACAGAAACCACACCATGGACAAGAAAGTGTGCAACACTAGA
The DNA here is from genome assembly GCA_013400415.1 of Scytalopus superciliaris. Taxonomy (NCBI): domain Eukaryota; kingdom Metazoa; phylum Chordata; class Aves; order Passeriformes; family Rhinocryptidae; genus Scytalopus; species Scytalopus superciliaris. The sequence goes on along the minus strand of VXBX01005992.1, from coordinate 361,507 downwards.
AATTGAGCATACTGCCATTTGCAAGCAATGAGGATGATTGGTGGAAAATGCCTTCTTTACAGAACTGACTGGAATGGAACATGCAAGATAGTTCTAGTCAAACACAGGGTAGCCACAGCACAAAAAAGCCTCTTGCCATTTTGTTTACACTGGTACTACATTTACATAGGATCTGTAATGGTTCTGTGTGTGTGTTTAGTAATTCTCTGTACACCAAACAGAGCTGCTCAGCAGCCTCTCCTTGGAGAACTGTAGGAAGTTACTAGAGATCCACCACCACTCAAGCAGAGCTGAACTATGCAAGTGCACCAGCATGGTAGAATTTGCAGTTTCTGCCTCACTGCAACAAGACAAAACTCAGATAAGGCCTCTTTGTATGGATGATCAGGAAGGCTTTGCCACAGGCATTAGAGCAGTCCAAAACAAACAAACAAACCCAACAGCCCACCACTAATAAAAAATTCCAAATCTTAAATCCTCCATCAGCCAAAACTCCCTTCTTGTCTATGGACAGAGTTTCTCAGAGGTTCCACGTGAAAGCAATCCAACAACGAAATGATGTCCAGGCTACACAATTATGTAATACATTTGCTTCATTATACTAAAAAGCCAGCATATCTAAAACAGTTTCAAGAAAAAACGAAATAATTTTTATGGCTATCACTATACTCTAATTCTGAAACATTATGTTTCAGAAGAACATGCATTATGCCCTTTGGAATAAGCTATATATCCTGATTAAAAAATGCTAGCTGCTTGGAAAGGGCAACTTGGAAAGTACGTCATGTTCTAACTGCTCAGCTCTACATAACTAGCACATAAATATAGGTCTATATACGAGTGTATAAAATTTATTTGTGTTTCTTCTTACATGAACTTCTCCCCTTAAAACTACATAGACACCACCTCCATAATGATCTAATACAGAGGCATCTTCCTTAGCCTAGCTAAGAAATTAAGCTACATACCTTGAAGCTAAAGATTTCTGAAAGAGCCACTAGGCAAAAACAGTTGGCACCCGTTTTTGTTTCGTTAACAGGAAAAGACAAGTCAAAAATCATTTTCAGGTTACGGCAACAACTCCAGAGGAGCAGCACTTAAAGCCTCGCTGTATTACTACTGCACCAACAGCAGATGCTGCTTTAGAAGTAACTGCACCCTGAAATTTTCATACAGCCAGAAGCTACGGCTGCAGGCACATTTCAGACAGCCAAGATCAGATAGCCGAGATCAGAAGCACCTCCAAGAGTATCTGACTGCTAGAAAATGGTGATACATCTCCACCAATTCCAACATTTATTCAATAATGCAGTTACATAGGACACTGCAGAAAACTGAATGATAGTTGAATGTAACAGTGTCTGCTGGTTTGTTTCCTCTGAAACCTAAAAATTCAGAGAACTCCACATCCACCAGACCAGCAGTGTCCTAGCCTGCCTCCTAGTTTTTAAGAACAAAAACATTTAATCTGCTCATACACCACATTTAACTTAAAAGAAACACGTTGGTCCTTCCAGGGAAAAAAAAAATTACACTGATCATGAAAGCTGAAAATCCCAATTTCACCCTTTAACTGTTGACTATCGCTAGCAGATCTCATGGCTTAATATTCAAACCAAGAAACATGGAACAGCCTAACTTTGTTCCAAGCCCCTCGGAACCAGCACATTCTAAAATGCTGACATCAAACTGGTGATTGCCATTAACCAGATATTCATGCAAAAAGGTATCCAGAGACTAATATGCAGCAGCGTACTAGCTGGATCTATTACCCCAGAACAGAACGTGCTCTGTTATTCGAATATTATATTGAACCCAGAGGAAGAGTAATTCACCTTTCCAAGACTGTACCTTTACAGGATGATGCTCCTTTTTTCCCCCCAAAGTAAAAATCTTAACAGTCAAACCTTTTATTACAAAGACTCTCAGTGTAATTTGCAGCAGGCCAAATTCAAAGTCCACTGAAATTAACTTTTAAGATTCATCTATTTCAGTCTGGTCTGGATAAGGCCCTACGGAAAAAAGAACACCACTATCCCCCAAAGACCCCCAGAACAAAAAAAAAAAGAACCCAAGTGAAGCTCTCCTAAAAATATCACAGCATTTTACAACTTTTTCAAGTTATTTCACTGTAAGTCAAACAAACTATACCTGCACATACATATACTTAACTAACAGCTATGGCATAAAGCAGACTCCCTCCTCCTCCCCCATTTAAACCTATACATATCAGAGTAAAACCGACAGTGGGCAGACATCTCAAAGAAAAAGTTAACAGCAGAATGAATTCAGAAGTTCTAATTCATTTGACTTAAACCAAACTCTAGCAATTTAATTCAGACATGTTAAAGTAGTAGTTAAGAATGACAAAATGTATACTTTGATCTAAAACGTCTATAGACAACGTACTTCCAGAAAATGAAACCTTTAAAACTAGGTTCATGCCTCCATTCCACTAAAATATCATTCAGAGAAGGAAGATGTGGACTATTTGCAGAAGATCCCCTCTTAGTAACACGAATGTTACGCTTAGAGGCCCCGCAGGTATTCACAAACAGGCAAATTATTCTCTGAGGCTCCTACTCCCAAGCCCTCCTATGATGCAATCTTTATTTGGGGGCTGAAAAACAAGAGAGAGCCAAATACTCAAAACAACCGAGAAGGATGTGCGACGAGCCTACAGAAAATGCTACTGGGGAAGATCACAGATCTTGCAAGGCGTCCCAGCGGCACCTGAGCTGTGTCGGAGTAGGTCCCTGGAGAGGGCGGCGGGCCGTGCTTACTGACGCCGCCTCTGTGGGGGCTGAAGGGGCACAGCGAGCCGCACACGCAGGCACAGCTCTCCCGCTTTCCCTGAGCTACAAAGGGAAACAGGAACGCGGTCGCTAGGGGGGGAGCTGCATCCTCCGGAGGGAGCCGGTCCTGCCTCCCCGGCGCGGACGGGGCCGGGAGAGGAGCACAGCCCCTCGGGCACCGCGCTGCCTCCCCGGCGGGCCCCCACCTTTTGCAAGGGCAATGTTTATGTCGAGGGGGCGAGAAGGGGAGGAAGAGTCGCGGCTACTCACATGGGCTCCAAGGTTTTGCTGAGCCAGGATTTCAGCGCCTCGAAGTTTTCTATGATCATTTTAACCACCATCCAGAGCGGCCCGGCCCCCCCGCCAGCAGCAGCAGCAGCCCCGGCGGGACCCGCACCGCCCCGCCGGCCGGCACTGGGGCTCCCGC
>VXBX01005992.1:314689-358277 GCA_013400415.1 Scytalopus superciliaris | reverse complement strand
TGTGAGGGGCGGGACCTGCTGGCAGAGGGAAGAGCCACAATCCATTGTGGCTGCCGGTGGGAATGCGCATGCACTGCCTTTGGGGGTTGGAACCGGGGGATATTCTTGGCTCATACAGTCACGGAGCCACGGAAGGGGTCAGGCTGGAAGGGACGACGGAGGGTCATCTGTGCCAGCCTCCCTGCACCAGCAGGGTCAGCCCAGAGCACATGGCACAGGATTGCATCCAGACTGGGCTTGAATATCTCCAGTGAGACAGTAACTCTGCAACCTCCCTGGGCAGCCTGCCCCAGCGCTCGGTCACCTGCACAGTAAAGTTCTGCTTTACTGAAGTGTTCAGATGGAACTTCAGTTTCTGCCCGTTGTCTCTTGTCCCGTTGCTTGGCACCACCAAGAAAGCCTCCATTCTCTTGACACCCTCCCGTCAGATACCATCCCTACATACGTTCGTGAGGTTCCCACTCAATTGTCTCTTCTCAAGGATGAACAAGCCCAGCTGCCTCAGCCTTTCCTCATGAGAGAGATGCTCCAGTCCCTTAATTGCTGGACCCACTCCAGGAGCTCCACGTCTCTCTTGTGCTGAGGAGCCCAGAACTGGACACNTTCAGATGGAACTTCAGTTTCTGCCCGTTGTCTCTTGTCCCGTTGCTTGGCACCACCAAGAAAGCCTCCATTCTCTTGACACCCTCCCGTCAGATACCATCCCTACATACGTTCGTGAGGTTCCCACTCAATTGTCTCTTCTCAAGGATGAACAAGCCCAGCTGCCTCAGCCTTTCCTCATGAGAGAGATGCTCCAGTCCCTTAATTGCTGGACCCACTCCAGGAGCTCCACGTCTCTCTTGTGCTGAGGAGCCCAGAACTGGACACAGCACTACAGATGTGGCCTCACCCGGGCAGGGTAGAGGGGCCCGATCACCTCCCTCGACCTGCTGGCAACACTCTTCCTAATACAGCCCAGGATACCATTGGCCATCTTGGCCACAAGGACATGCTGCTGGCTCGTGGACAGCTCTCTGTCCACCAGGATGCCCACGTCCTTTTCCTTTCCAGCAGGTCAGCCCCCAGCCTGTACTGGTGCTCGGAGTCATTCCTCATAATAAACCCAGAGCTGGACACAGTTGCCACACACCGACACCCTCCCGTGAGGGGAGAGTGGCCCCGCGGCCTCCCGTGTACCAGGGGGAGGTGCTGCAATAAGGAAGCACAGTCAGTACTCCCCTTGCTCCTCCCGTGCAAATTTCCATAAATGTTTGCAACTGACAGAAAAAGAAAAAAAAAATTGCTTTTTTAAAAGAAAAGATCAGAGGGAAAAAATCTGTCTGAAAATATGGGAGTTGGCAGCAAAGTCCTGTGTCTTCCTGAGGTGAGGGTCCCAGCCCCTCAGGGTGTGCCTGGCAGGGAAGCCCAGCCCACTCTGTGCTCGAGTACCCCCACGGGCAGTGGGGGGTGGGGGTGGGGGGTGCACATGGACTGGCCCCCTGCAAATATGTGTTCATCTGTGTGGGGCTTTCTCATAAAAAGTTATACACTGCTGCTTTCACTGCTACCCAGGGTTAACAGAATGCTGGAAGAAAATGTCCCCAGTGAATGTACCTCAGTCAGTTTGGTGGCATCCAAAAGCCCTGTGTTGCACCTGAGCTCCCAAGCCAGGTGTTCTGCACAAGCAGTGAACAAAGGCAAGTATGTCAAAGAAATCATTCACTCTGCCTTTCTCAGGGCAGAGTGGATGACTCTCAAGTTGCCTGCCTGGTGTTCTCCAAGAGAGAGGAACTTCAGGTAATTCCCTTAGATTAGACAGCAGCCATGGTCTTGGCTGACCTGTCAATTTATGAGCATCCTGAAGTCCGACTGCTGCCACACAGTGTCAGGGTAACAACAGAGGGAAACTTAAGAAACAGGGATGGAGGTAAGAAGTTGTCTTTAGATATAAGGTAGGATACCTTCCTGGTCTTTGGGCATGCGAACTCCTTCAAGATTTCTCCCGAACTTCATCCTGCCCACAGGAACCCACTACGGACCACTAGTATTTATTTCTGCTTGAAAAAACTAAACTTTACTTTGCTGCATCTGAAATGGAGCAAGGGGTCATTGGTAACTATGACCCTTATTTCCAGTTCTCCATGTCACCAAGAGCCACTTGACCTCAACAGACACTGCCAAGAAATCCAATGTCTGAGACAGCTAAATGAGAGCTGGAGGAGGCTAAGATTGCCTGCACATAATTATTTGTGGCTTGATTATCATCCTTGGAAGCTTGTTGAAAACTAGAGAGTGTAGCAAGCCAATCAAATAAACTATTAGCTTAGTAGGTACTTCAGTGAGGACTTCCCAGTAACAAGATATACTTCATTTTCCTTGCATAGTAGCGAGCCAACAGCACATCCAGTCAGGAGACAGAAAATCACTAGAGCCTAAAATTTTCTGGAGACTGTGCTATAGACATGTAAAAAGTCCTTGGTTCACAGTAACCAGACTGTAAGTTAACTCCCCATGAATATGTGAAAAAGGTCAGTAAGTTTGGGCTTCTGAGGGGTCTCTGAAGAGAGAGGAACACAGAAGTTAGGCATTGTGATGAGAGTCTTAATTTGTTTTTGTATCTGGTCCTTAATCCTTTGCAAAAGCCAGTGTCTGGTGGAAATTATTCAGGCGAGCACTGCATCAGTACACTCTCATCTTTGTAACTACGTTTGATCCCTGGATATACAACAGACAGCAAGAAAACACATCCTCTAAGGCTTCCCCACATAAATGTATAGACATAATCACAGTAGCAACTTTTCTGTGTTTTATACTTCATTTTCTATACTGCTTTCTGGCCATTCAGAAATACAATGGTGTAAGTAAATTAAATTGGTGATCACCAAAAGGTTTTCACAAATGCATTTTATGCAGTGGATAAGACTTTTCTGCATGTGGTATTTGAACATTTCTGTCTTTATAGAAGTGTGCTGTTATCACAGTTCTGTAATGAGGTCTAGAGTAACTAATAAATAAACAAATAAATAAATAAATAAAAGCTGCCGACATTCCCAGTTTTTGAATTTGCAGACTTAAAATCTATAAAGCCTTATAAATATTTACAACCCACATCTTCAGAAGCGACTGCAGTGTTTTGTAGCATTTTTCGGTCAATGTTCATTACATTTCACAGCTGGAATTAGAGGAGTACAAAATAAAACTATTTATTAGATCTCAGGAAATAATTTCCTCTGAAATATAAAGTGGCTTCTATACATTAGGTCGTTTCTATTTAAGACAAAACATCTTTAGGTTGTTAATAGCAGTTCTTAAAACATATAAAAAAATAGAACAGTCTTTACTTAAACTTTACTCACACGTGAAATCAGTACTTTAACTGAAATAAAATCACGAAGATCATGTTTCATTTAATGCAACATAATGGAGAATCTGTGCAAAGGATCAAAGTAATTATTAACTTCTACAACCCTGAGATTACCTCAGTTGGTTAGATCATGGTGCTAATAATGCCAAGGTTGTGTGTTTGATCCCCATATGGGCTATTCACTTAAGAGTTGGACTCGATGATCCTTGTGGGTCCATTCCAACTCAGAATATTCTGTGATTCTGTAAATACCATATTTCCATGAGACAAATAAGTTTCTATTTCTCCTGTAGCTGTTCGATGTAAAATTCACAAACTCTCCAAGGGGAAAATAAAACAGACCAGATTTTATCCCTACTTGTACAATTAAAGCCCTGAAGAAGATAAAAAAGATAAAAAATGAATCTTTGTAAAGATTGGAAAGACTGAAAAGCAGCAAAAGAAGAACTGCACACAATGTCCTTAAGTTTCAACAATTTATCACCTTAATTTAAAAATGAAGAATTTAAATAAAGTTTTAAATTAAGTTTATCAGTTCCAGCTGATAAATGTTAGTGATATTTTATATCATGTATATGATCTATTGATATCAAACTTCTAATATGAACTAAGTAACTAAATAATAGAAATTTCAAAACTCAAAAAAAAGGACATATATTCTGTGGATTAATATAAATGTGCATTTTAACATCAATAAACTAAAATATAAATAAATTGTTCTGTAAATAAAGTAATACAAATCTAATTCTCTTGTTTATTCATGCATCACAACTACAGATTACTAACAGGCCTTCTGGCTTATAAAAGCTTTGTTGAGTTCTTCAGAGTAGTATAGATGTTTTCATATATAACTCCCAAAGTTCATAGGTTTGGTGTACACTTAGTTTGCAGTAATCTTATCTAACTAAATGTAGTGAACTTTGATGTCTTAGAACAACGGGTTGTATTTATTCACATTTTTATTATATCACCCGCTCATGTGAGAGCTGAACGTGGCCAGTGAAGTTGGAGATATTGATCCTTCCCGACATTTCTTGAGATTTTATTTTCACTGACTCCTCTCTAAAGCCATTGGACTTATGGTCATAAACAATCTTTGTCAATGTGTAAAGCTGCAATTTTTAAGTGTTAAAGATATGTCTTTGAAAGCTGGCATTTTCTTCAATGTCCATAGCTGTCTTTTTAACTCGGATTTGTCATTCTAATGTTTTAGTACAAGAATGAGTTCTAGAAGAGAGTAACTTTTAGGCACATCCATCTTTTTGCCGAACCTGTCCTACCTCCTTCATCAGTTAGTGTTTATGGTCATACAGAAAAAGTTTAATTTTTATTCTTTTTTATTTATTTATGTGGGCTTTGGTTCGGTTGGGTTGGTTTGGGTTTTTGACTTAGAGTGAGTTTAATTTTCTTTTGAAGCTGCCAGGCTGGTCTGTGGCATTATGAAATTCATCAATCTCTTCATTTAGGAAAATGTGATTGCATTTCAAATTGGATTTAAACATTCATCTCTGGAGGTTTTCTTCTAGTGTTAAATGTGATTCTGGTTTTGCCTATCAGATATAAAACACCAGTTCCAAACTTGGGGCTCCTAGTGTTTCCCAGAAAAAGTATAGCATTATAGACCTTAGATGTATCTGAGTGGATGATCTGGATATCAAAGATTCCATGCCCTTGCAGTATTCAACATCCCCTATCATCAGCATACAGGCTAAAACAGCAAGCCCGATGGAACTGGATGGCATCTCTGTATGTTGTTCAGATTTTTAGTTTGTGCTTTCACTGAGTTTTGGGGTTTGTTATTAGTTGCTATTTAGACATGTATAGACATACAACTGTAGATATACTGCCTTAGTTCTGTGTAAAAGGGTCAAATGATATTAGTCCTGATACTCCTTGATTAGGCTAGAGTGAGTCTCGTCTCAGAAGGCATCAGTATGAGTTTCGAGGATCATGTCACAGAATTGACCCAGACCTGAAAACTCCCCCTTCCATCCTTTGCAAATAGCAAATATTTATCAATTCTTGAGCAACTGAAACCTGAGGCACTTCTGCCTTTCCCCAAAAATACACCTACTAGTGCTTCCACAGAACAGTAGGTCAGCTTTGTATTACTACACTTGACTGTGCCCCAAAAAGATCAATGCTTATATGAATGTTTAGTCCTTTGTTTTTTTTACTCTTGACTCCTACAGAGTGAATTGAATCAGAGTCATTACCACTTGAAAAACAGAGCCTGTAAAAGCTCTCAGAGAAGACAGAATCTAAGATGTCAATATCTTTCTCTAATTTTGAAACCACAAAAATTGAATTGTTAAATAAGCTGTGGACATTTGACAACTTTCCCTGTCCACGGTCTGTCCATACAACAGATGTAAACTTTGGGATTACGTGTCTCTCCTGCTTTCTGTTGCTGCAGTAAGCAAATAGCTGATAGAACTGGAGAAAAGGGCTCTATGTGGGGATTGGATCAGACGACCTCCAGAGGGCTCTTCCCACCTCAACCACCCCACAACAGAGTGTCCCAAAGCCACAAGTGTTTGAAGGATTTGGAGCTGCTGTGTGTAGGATTTAGCCTGAGAATGCAAGTCATAAAATTGTGCACTGCTGTTTTGAAATGACAGAACAGTTGTTCAACAGGTTTTCTTGAAAGTCAAGGTCATAGCAAGTTCTTACAGTCAAAAGTCAAACCTAAAAACTCTGTTTTTAATTATTGTTTAAATAGAAAGATCATTACTGGATGTTTAGTGGATATTTAACAGAATGCTTCACACTTCTGAAGTCACACAATGCTCAATCTGTATCCTGTATCTCTAAATGGTCTTGTGTTTTAAAAAAGTAGAAAGAGTTAGTTTTGTAATTCAAGATGCTGGTGTTATAGAACCTCATTAGTTTGTACTAACACGGGGGTAACTTGTTGTTTACTTGCTTATTAACTTGTACTAACGCAGGGGCATGATTGCTCCACTTTGCCAATGGCAGCAAAATTGAGCTTAGCCTATGGGAAGGATGACTGGAAAAGGCCCAGGGTGTAATTAATACCTCCTCTTCATCCCAAATTGTGGTGGAGCAGGACAGCAAAGACATAGTTTATAACTCTGCCCCTATGACACCAACCAGCAGAACTTCATCTTCCAGAATTCTTCTTAAGGCAGTCAGCAGCTACCAGTTGTGTCATTGCGGTTTGCAGGAGCAAATGATTATGGGGCAGAGCCACGCCTGAATTTGTGCCTGCATGTGGGGTAAGTTGCTGCCCACATTCCCCAATTCCCTTGTGCAAACTTCTGTGAAGGAGGTGGCTTGGCAAGACTGGAGGCAACCATGACACTGCTAAGGGTGCTGCAGTCTCAGCTTTCATGTCTTGAAGCACATACACTGCATGTTGGATTTGCTGCCAGGGAAGAGAGGCTGGCTCTCTAGTAATTAAATCAGTCCATCTCACATGTTATTTTCACGGTCCTGTCACCTGTGTGTCTTACACACCACCTAAATGCTCTGTCCCATTTTGGCCATAAATGTACTTTTCTGCATCACATTGCACAGCATGTGGAGACTTGTTTCCTGGAGTGTGAGATTTTGGGTTGGTGCTGCCTAGTGTATTTTGCTTTGCAAATCCTACACAGAAATAGAAGACACAGTATCCTTTCCATTTCAGATGTTAATAATACAAAAAAACATAGAAGGAAGCAAGCAGGGTCTTGATTTTGCTCTTCCTGCTACCCCTTATGCCCAGCACACCTTCCTGTTGAACAGGAGTAGAGGAGAATTGCTTCTCCGAGTTTCTGTGCAGGGTACACCATGCTGGAAATAAGGCCCTTGTGAGCTATAGTATGAACCTCCTTTGGCTCAGAGATGGCTCAGCTATCTAAGATCATAATCAAAATTGTAGTAAATGAAAAAAAACAACAATCACAAGTGCAAGAATGTACTTTATCCATTTATCTTGAAACCACTGATTTGCTTTTAATTATAAATAAATAACTTTTTCAGTTAAAACTGAATGCCAGCCATTGTTAAAGACTGCTCTGAGAAGCCATATGACTAACCCAGCAAGGATGGCTTTTTACTACAAATGTAAGAGCTCCATGTTGAATGTAGTAGAAACACTGCAAAGAATTTTAAAGAATACCTTCTCTCATATTTTAGGTGAAAGCTGTACTGTTCATACTACCTAGTACTCTTTGCAGTAGACTGTGCAGAATCATGTATAGTGAAGCAACGAAGTCTTAGTTCTTTGAGTTCTTCCTACAGAAATAAACAAATAAATTACTCCTGAGAGGATGAAGCTCTCTGTTTTTTATTTGTTACTGTTTGATTTGGAGAAATTATTGGTTTCACAATTACACAATTAGAAAGGATATAATTTTAGCATTAAGAAGTTTATTTAGATCTTCTTTGTGAACAGTTTATTAGATAAACTATCATTTTAAAGTTCTCACATTTCTCACCAGAGAGAGAAGGATTTCTGTAACTGAATGGATTCTTAAAAATTACTGCTGTGTTACAAATACTGAAAAAAATGCTGTTGTCCATTGTACAAGGCATTTTTATATTTTTCAACTGTCAGATCTTGGAAAAACTTCCAGGATGCTTGGAAATAAAATATTTTTTAAACCATTTTAATTTCCATTTGAAGTAAATTTTAATTTTTCTCTTTCAGAAAGCTGAAACAGGATGGTGCTTTACATACTTGTTCTTTCTGTTCTGTACAGACCTCAGCCCTGATGTCAGCCTAGTTAGGACTTGCCCAGGTCGATGTTGCTGCAGAGCCAGGAGAGGGAGCACAAACATTGCCGCTTCTTGCTCATGTTGTGGAGGCAACTTTGATTGTTTCACAGAGGAAAATCACTATATCTGTTTTTAGAGGAGGCTTTGTGGAATCCTTTTTTCGTTCTCTTCCCCTCCCCGCCTCTGCCCCGCTCCAAGTGTTTTGAATAATATTAAATTAGATTAAAGTATAAACTTGATATTTCCATCAAGTCCTTTCAAGCAAAAGAAAAAAAAAAACTGTTTGCAATTTTATGAATAGCTGGGTATAGTATTTTAAGATTTTTAAAACTTTTAAGGAGTATTCTTGCATTTTCTTCTGCAGCTACTGAGGAAGATGAAGTTTACCAGAATTCAAATATAGTAGAAAAATGATTCACTTGAATCTAATATTAGAAACTGTATTTTGGCATGTTTTTATAGTTTTATTCTAACTTCAGTTCATATATTTACTCTGTAATTTTCAGGTATTAAAAACGTTATTTTAAACACACAAAAGGTGCATAAATTCTCTCCAACTTTTTAATAGTAACTGTTAGAAATTCTCATATTTCACCTTGATCATAATTTCTTAGATTTCTCAGTTATAATTTCTCATATCACTTAGATGTTACTGACTTTATAGAGAAAGTCATCATAAACTGCCTTTTTTCACCCTGAGAGTCATTTATAGAATTTCATTGTTGCTATAGAAGAGCTGCAGTGCTTTTCTGTAGCAGAACTTGGGAGAAGCTTTTTTAAGAATTTCCTGAATAAAATTGAAATGTATAGTCTGTGTGATGGCTTTCTGGTACTGAAATATTTCCACTCTTATGTCTATGGTTTTGCCTAAACTAGCTTCTGTGTGAGATTTGTGGGAATAGACATTTGCAAGTGAAGTGTGGCATTATGATCTTGGTCTTGTCCTCTTGAATAAATGTAGTTTAATATTGCAGCTACTCTTCAGACTTTGGTCCTTTTGTTACCCCCATGAGATACATTACACTCTAGTAAATGAATGGAAGCTTAACCAGTAAGTTTTGACTTCACAGAAGTACAAGTAGATTTTGCTATAGATTTAAATGAAGCTAGATTTTTTTTTTTTAGTTTTCTTTCATGCCAACGTCTGTCTTAAGTAGTACCATATGGGTTCCTTCAGATTGATTCCTAATGCCAGTGTTCTTTGCAGAATGGAGAAAAACTTGTTGGATCTCAGTAAGACGTAGGGGCTTTTGGTGGGCAGAAGTGAGCATTTTGAGACTCCTGTACCCACAATACAGTCTTTTGGTAGAAGACCCCCACCAAGAGCAGTTTCATGGTATGTTCCTTCTGAAGAGGAGATGATCCCACCACCTGCAGTCAGGTCAGCCCCTGCACTTGTGGCAGTAGCAAACAGTGACAAAGGGAGCCAAGACGGTTCCTTTCTACTACAGCAAAGATTTCCCATAGATCCATCTTAGCTGTCCTTCAGAAAGGCTTAAAAATAAACTGCCAGGCATCATGAGAAACAATTTCTGCACGATTGCTTTAATTGTTGTTAAATAACAGTTCTCTGCCTCAGGCCACCATAACCAGTAATGTCACAGGGAGCTCCTCAAAATGCAGGACCCATTGGTTGCTTCTGTAGTTGGAGGCAGGACAAATGTGAGGATATGTTTTGTCTTGTGAAGTTCTTAAAAGGGTAAAGAGCAGTCCTTCCTACCTCAGCCAGAAGGACTCCTGAGAAGTTAAAAATACCAGTGACAGCTTTTTGGTGGGTTCTTCTGCTTGTCTGAGGTGCCAAGAGAGCAGCAGAACTTCCAAAAGTCTAAAATCACTCAGACAGCTGTCCACCACCCCATAAAGTAGCTTGTGTGTAAAGAATGGAGTTTGACTCTCTCTGGGGTCATGAGCAATAGGGCTTAGCTGCTTTTTCACTGTGAGTAGCAACCCTGGATCACTTGCAAAAAATGTGGTCATTCTTAAACAAGGCATTCTCCTCCATATGCATACATCAAATTATTGTAGGTGTTACCAAAACTTAAATGGCACCTAGGAACTTATACATTTCAAGTTCTTTCAGTGTCTTGTCTTTCTCAGAAGGGCAGCTGTCACTAACAGTATATTCAGGCTATCAGGGAACATGGAGACAGGGCCCGATCATCCTTTGACCTCTTCCACCTTCCTATTGGCCCTGGGCTCAGTGAAAATTGAGTGAAAATATGTCTAGGCATGTGTTTGGCTCCTGACCATGATGTTGCCTTGCTTTTGCAGCATAAAGTGGTGACACTTTGCTTTGAAACACAATACATGCCAAGTGACTGGAGGAGTTGGAAAAACTGGGGTAAATGGTGCCCAGAATTCCACACACAGTAATAAAGAGCCTACTGCAGGACTGATTAAGACCTGGATATATTTTCCACTTCCATATTTATTCTAGTCATTCTGTAGCTAATATAGTAATCTCAGTATTTATTTTAGTCGATTCCATAGCTTTGTAAGAATTGAAACAGTCAAGTCATCAAGAAGGCTGATCTAGAAGGCAGTTGACCTGAACTGACCATGAGTATCTATGATGTGATAGTGTCTGTAAGCTGAGTCAACCACAGGTTCTCGTGTGGCATAAAGATGTATAGCTCTTTCACCTTTATCTTTTGAAGCTTCAGTTTTTGTGTGTAAGGGTCTTATTTGCCTTTCTTTTCAGAGTTGCTTATGGTTTTAGCATTGTTTATGAGGAGGGAAAGATCCTTTCTTTATATACTGGTATAAAATATATTTATATCCTTTCTGTGTATTCTCTATCTATGTTATTTACCTTTAATAAACAGCATGCAATCTTATTACACTAATGATTGTTTTTTCAGATTAATGAAAATTTAAAAAAGTATGATTTGTGCCTAGTCAAAAAGAAGTGTTAGCCTCTGTAGGCATATTTAAATACTGTGATTGCTTCAGTTGTGGATGTTTGTAGCTACAGCAGTTACAGAGCTACTGGCTACCATGGTCTGAGGTCCAGAGGACACCAGTCTTCTCCTGAAATAATAGAAGGACTTTTTAAAGTATGTTCTTGTCAAGAGGAGGTGTAAGGAAAATACCAGACTGACGCTTGATGAAGCTGTTCACCTGACAAATGGTGAGAAAGAAAAGGCAGAGGCATTTAATGTTTTTTTGACTTCGTCTTTAATATCACTGATAAACCTTGAGGTGCCCAGTCACCTGAGTCAGAGGGCTGCAGGAACAGTGGCTCTCCATTTGTGGACACCAAAATTGTGAGGGACCAGCTGTATCAGCAGAATGTTCACAAGTCCATGGGGCCTGGTTCATTTCAGAGCTCTGGAATGCACTGGTGAATGTTACGGCAGTACCCCTCTTGTTCATCCACCAAGGGTCTTGGGAGTCTGGGAAGATCCCTGCTGGAAATTGGCTAGTGTTATTCCAATCAACAAAAAGTGAGTGAGGGAAGACCCAGGAAATTAGACACCCTTTAGTCTAATCTCAGTTCATTGAAAAATTTTGTAGAAGATTGTATTGATCTATACTACTGAAAGGCATTTAAAGAATAACACAGTCATCAGGCACAATCAACATGGGCTCACACAGAGAAAGTCCTGTTTAACTATAATTTGATATCCTTCTATGATAAGGTCACCTACTTCATGGATAAAGAGAATTCGGTGGATGTAGTTTTTCTGAATTTTAGGAAGGCTTTTGATACTGTCCTTCATAGCATCCTTCTGGGCAAGTTGTCCAGTTGTGGGATGAGCAGGTACATGTTGCACTGGGTGAAGAACTGTCTGAATGGTAGATCTCAAACGATTGTGGTGAATGGCTGATATAGTAATATGAAGTAAATGAAGGTTTCCCATTTTTAACACCTTTTCCAGAGTATGTTTACATTTTCCTCTGTGGCCTCTGAGGAAGCTGCAGCTTATCAGAATGGATGAACCTCAGTGGGCAAAGGGAAGGCAGTGGATGTAGTTTTTCTGGATATTAAATGCTGATACAGCAAGAACACAGAAGTCTCTCAGAGGCTAATCTGAAACTGGACTAATTTCTAGAATAATCAGTAACTATACAAGGATTTTCTACATGCAGTTTATGCAAATGTCAGTAGGATTTCTCTCTCTCTCCCTTAAAAAAAAAAAAAGGCAGCACATCTGATACAAGAAATGCAAGAAACTTGTTTTTGTTTGCTTTTCTGTTTTATTTTTTACCACTAGGAAAAGCTGAAGATGACAATCTTTATACAGTTCCATAAAGCACCCTGACCTGGTCTACAATGACTTTTTTTTTTTTTCCATCTAACTTCTCATTAAAATGCCTTTTTTTCTTTTCTCTGCCCACATTGCAGCTTAGGCCAATCGTGTATATCAGTCATACACTGTGACAGAAAAACATCTCTTCCAAAAAGTCTCCTATTTTTCCACTAGGGGGAGGGCTGTCCCAAAATGCTCATGGGAGTCAGTTTCACTGGCAGAGACTCTTCTAACTGTGGACAGGCTTTTATAGGAATATTTGGGGCTAATGGTAAAGGCTAGCCTGCAGTGAAGCGAAATAAAATATGAAATAATGAAATGAAATGAAATGAAATGAAATGAAATGAAATGAAATTAAATTAAATTAAATTAATGAAATATCTCTCAGGTTTTGAAAAAGGAATTGGATATTGGTATTTGCTCTTTTTTTTTTTTTTTTCTTATATAATTGCTGGGAGGTTTATTAAAAAAAACACCTTATGCACACTCTGAGAAGTAAAGCTGGCAAAATTTTAGATATATAATTCTTAGAAATGTAAGAATAAACACAATTTGTACACAAGTATTTGTATCTTCATTATAACCTATACTAATATGTCAACAAAACTGTTTGCTCAATAAACTTTGACTGTGTTGCAATTCTGAAGCCAAACACTTGTACCAGTGGTCAGTAAATAGGTTGTTCAACTAAAAATAGAAATTACTGTCATCAGCAAAGGATATCCATGATGGAATGATATTTCCTATAAATATATTAAGATACATGTGGATTAATTTAATCTAATGAAGTATATGTAAACAAACCCAAGGACAGAGCTTTGAATGGAGAAAGTAGGATGAATAGAAAAGGAAGTTAAAGGGAAACTTCTCTGCTAGTTCAGCTCCCTAATATTTTGCCTTGATTAAAAAAAAAAAAATCAACAATGAAGTTTCTTGTTTGTTGAGCAGTTATTACATCAAGATCTTGTAGAATACCTTCCCTACACAAGTCAATCAATTTTAGGAAGAATTTGAACAGGAACGCCATTTCTTCTATATTTATAAATATCAACCTGTGGTTTCAAGTATCTAAAGTTAAATTTTCTGTCTGAGGTACTTCAAAAGAGTTAGATTTTTCAGAGGGTGATTGCCTAGTATTTTCTGATTGTAGCATTTTCTCAAAGCCAGGCACACATAATTCAGCTGAAGTTCTCTAACACTTATTTTAAAATGTAGGCGATGGAGTTAGAGATACAAGAATGTTTTATAAAGAATAATTTATTTGTTTGTTATAATCCTCTCTGTTTCCACACTGATCTGTATTCAGAAAATCATGGTTAGAAATTAGTTTGATACTAATGTTGAGGAGTACACTCAGTGCCAGTAGCTTGGTGTGCAGCTGCAGTGCCAGCTGCAGGTTGAGCTCTGGGTGTTGGGAAGCCCAGGCAAGAGGTCATGAGCTGCCAACCCTTTGTGCAACAGAGGGCACAAGGACCTGTGGCCCAGCTAGGGGGCCAGACACCAAGAGACACAGCAGAATCTGAGAGTTCAGCTGGAAGATCCCAGACTTTCCAGGCACAGACTGTGAGGGTATAAAAGCCCAGGGAGCCTTTCATTCACGGCTCCTCCTCGGAGACACCAGCTCAAGCTGTTATTTTGTTATTGCACCATGATTAAATTATTTTAAGGGTCCAGATTTCTAGGACTGTGCTATGGGAAGCCTGGGGCTGATCCAGTAAGGAAACCCTGTCTGACTGTGTGAGAGCAGTGTGCAGGGAGTCGAAAAGGGCACCTGTTGGCTCCCTGGAGCCACCCGCTGTGAAGGGTCTTTGATCCCAGCAGTGACAGTCTGGTGGTGGGAGTGTGACTGCCAGAGTGGCTCCTGGATGGTCAGACTGGGAAGTTTCCTTAACATTCAGAGAGCTTTGGTAAAACTCACACATAAAAATTATATCAGAAGTTTTAAAAATATTGATGAGGATAACAGTATGTATAAAATTTCTGATAATAATGCAGTTTACAGTCACAGGTTATAACAGAACTTCTATAGAAATAATTGCTTTAATTTTATTTGCCTTGAAAGCATAGACAGGAGCACAGAAGGGGATTTCTTTCAGCTCCAGAATCTGAATCCTGTCAACATTTATTAAAATCTTTTTGGCTTAAGAAAAAGCACTCCTTGCTATTTGTTCAAGAGGGCTTTGAAAGCCTGTGGAGAGATACCGTGTCAAATTAGGAGGAAGCAAGAGGAAGACCCAGCTCTGCTGACTGAGGAGGTCTCAGCTAAGCCAGGCGAGGAAAATACCAGCTAGCTTTGAAGTCCAGCCAGATTTAAGTGGGTTAAATTAATTCATGTATGGCCCCATTAAAGTCAATTTGTAAATGAAGTCAGTGGGCAGTTTTAGCTAAGGGCATGAAATGACTTCGGAAGAGTTAATCTAATTTTTCTTTGGCAAAAGTTATAAAGCTAATAAACTATAATTTAAGTGGAGTACAGTTAATCTCCACACACACACACACACACAGACACACACAAACCATTTTAATAAGTGAAATTAAAGAAGAGACATCTTAGCATTTAACAAAAACCTGCAGACATTTTCTATTGATTTTCTCAAGGGTATAGCCCAGGATTATTTGGGCTATATATAGCCCAATATCTATTAACCAAAACAAGCCAATGTATTTTCAATAATTGTTGTACTAAAGGATAATGAGTGAGAAGATAAAGGACTTTCGTATAGTTAGACAATTAAAAAGTTGTTGACTAGATACATCGCCTACACTTGACCTCTTTTGCCTTCCTTGGTAGAGGTCATATTTCTCTGTTATATATTGCCCCTCAAATTCATGTTTGTTTTACTGCAAATACATAGAAAGTAGCCATGTTCATGCCTAAACATTATCCAAAACATTAGCTACTTATACTTTGAGGTATACATAAAGCAATAAAGTACAAGGCCATATTGAGTGAGAAGACAGAGACAAAATGTATTGTAAGAGAGTTGGATGAGGAAGGAGGATTATTTGGTTCATAACAGGACAAGCACTTTCCTAAATATCTGTAGCATAACCTATAATAAAATTACCCATATGCATCTCCTGGTGCTCAATATATAGCTGTGTTTGCTGCCTGCTTTACAGCTAGGCTCTGTCAGGAAGCAGTATCTGTGGGATACTCCACAAGGCCAGTGGGGCTGACAGGTGGGAGTGATGGTGGGGCTGGCAGGCCAGCAATTCCCACTACCCAGACAAGGAGAAAAGAGGAGAGGTGGTGATCGTAACCAGGTCAGCCAGTAATCTGGGCTGCTGGACATGTCCATGGGGATGAGGCAGATCTGGGGTCAAGGGAAGTCAGATCAGTGGGTGGGGATCATGTTTGTGACAGCAACCAAGCTCAGCCACCATCCAGTGATCTCCAGGCAAGCCCATAATGGTGAGGCATGGTCCTGGCATAATGGACAAATGGATCAAAAAGGGATTCTTGCAGCCATTCAAAATAATTATATACTGCAGGGTTGGTGGGGGGGTTGGTCTGTTTTGGGTGGGTTTTTTTTTGTTTGTTTGTTTTTTTTTGGTTTTGGTTGTTGTTGTTGTTGCTGGTTTAGTCAGCATTTCATCTCAAGTATTGAAACACTGTTGTTGCCAGCAACAAATGCTATGTTGCTGGTTTTCCACTTGACTGTTTCCATTTTTTAAAATACCTACAAATTACAGCTGATGCTGAGAACTTTGTCAGTCAGAATGTCAATGCATAGCAAAAGATTGTAGCAGAAAAGTTTAAACACCAAACAGAAAATACCAATAATAGCCCCAATTTCCAAGTGAAGAGTTTATCAAAATTACACAAGGAGACTTAATTAGCTTTATGTCCATCACTTGACTGTTGAGGGGTCCAGGTTCCCTGGTAGCAACTTGTGTGTTCCTAGTTGGAAGTGGCCATGACACACTGGTGTCAGTACGAGGAGATTTCTCTTCTCTGACAACACTGGGTGAAGCATTTTTACTACTTGAGCAGCATGTGACTGCAATGGCAATGTTTACATTATCATCCCTAAGAATCATATTCCTCAGGGAAGATGCACAGCCAAGACACAGAGAGATGGTGGCATCCATGTCTTACTCACCTCTGAGGTAAAGAAAGAGGCACTGAGACGAGACAGAAACCAAAGAGACAGTCACCTCCATATTGGTTCTTCCACAGCACGACATCAGCAGGTCAGGCTAGACATAGACACAGAGACTCACATGGTTTTTTAAGACTTATCCTAAAGAGAAATGCATTATGAATTGAGACTTTTCCTGCCATAATTTAATCCTCAAGTCCCTTCATTTTCCCACTACTGTGAAGCCCCATCCTGCTGCACACACTGATTGTTGGGCAACAGAAAATTTCTGATGCCCCATCCCCAGAAGTCTTCAAAGCCAGGATTTATGGGTCTTTAAGCAACATGATACATTGTAAGGGTTGGTCCAGATGGTGTTTAAAGCTCCCTTCTGACCCAAAACATTCTGATTCTAGAAATACTGTATCCAGTTTTCGACTCCCCAGCACTGGAACCTGGGGTGAGTACAGTGGAAAGCCACCAGAGTGGTTGGGGCTGAAGCACTCGGCCTGTGAGAAGACACTGAGGACCAGAGATTCTCCAGCCTGCAGAAGTGATGGATTCTGGGACACCTAACAGCAGTGCCTGTGGGGAGGTGAGCAAGAAGACAAAGCCTTGTTCCTGGAGAGATGAGAAGTGACAAGAGGCACAGACTGAAACAGACTGCATCTAAGAATGAAGTTGGGTAGGGGAGCAGGCTGCCCAGGGAGGTTGTGCCATCTCTTTCCTTGGAGGTGGTCAAGACTTGACTGGACATAACACTGAAAAACCTCATTTAACTCAGTGAGCAGGAGGTTGGACTGAAGACTTACTAACATTCTTTGCAGCCTGAATTATTGTGTGTGTTTATGATCTCTGCCACTGTTAGTCACTTTGGCCTCTGTTTAAGATTAACATTTCTAGTGATTTATTTGACCTGTTTATTATGAGTATTTATTTTAACTGAGAGGAATGGTGCTATACAACTGCTTCTTCATTATGAAGACAGTCCAGACAGATAACTCAGATCTAATTATCAACGTTTTGTGTCCAAACTTAGGTCAGGTGGAGCCCATCTGGGTGTATGCGTTCCCTGAAGGGCTCAGTTAGATACCAGAGAGGGAAGGAAGAAGTAATTTCTGTAAAGCATTATAGCAGTTCCAACACCTGTTCCAAATGAAAGATATATGAAATCTGGACTATATTCCCCCAATTATTATATTTTGACCCAAAACCTCATTGATACCAAACTAATAAATCTGTAGAGCATGGAGTTTTCCATCTCTCTGTGAACTGTTTTCTTGCCTACTTTTTTCTCTGGCCCCTTATGTCTTGCACAGGGCTGTCTGTCAGCCCTCTCTTCCATGGAGCCATGGCTTCTTCCTGAACAAGCCACAGATCCAGTTCTCCCTGTTCTTCAGGAAATGGTATGGCTGCTACTAAGCCTATTAGTAGCTTTTCTTGACAACAGCAAAATTATAAAAAGCTCATTTAGGTGCTTCTGCTGGGGCTTTGATTTCTGGCAAAGGGACACCATCTGATTTTCAAATTGAATTGCTTAAAAACACCTTTCTTCATGTAATTTGTAAATAGGCTACAGAAATAACATTCAGGCTACTGCAGCATCTTGCCCTTTTTACCAGTGTAACAGTAACTCAACATAACCTGTCCATATAAACATTTTGTATCTGTATATATAGACATAAAAACCACCGGCATGTTTATTTATGGCACTAATAATATGTTGACAACAAACAATACAATTAAGTACATCAATAAATTATCATAGGGATAATACTGTTGATTTTTCCCTTGAATACTCCATTCAGGTTATATGTATGAAAAAGGACAGTAGTTTTCTATCCTTTTCAATATGTGGATTTCCTATACAGGAGAAAAATATCCCAGAGTTAGCCTTGCTAGAAGCACCCTAACTGTCCTTGGCTATTTTTATTACAGAGAGTCCACAAATCCCATCGAGTATCAGTACCAGTCTGATTTCTAGACTTTTCAAAACCATGTTTTTAGCCTAATTATAACCATGGTTTTTCACACCTTTTTAGTGTTCTGTACTTTATGAGCTTTGACTTTTTTTTCACATATATTCATTACCAAGACAATTTACCTTGCTTTTCTTCTATCACTTTACACATTAGTACCATTTTCCTTTGTGATTCAAGTGACATCATCTTTGCTCATACTAATTCAAAGCAAGAATGTGATATTGCATTTGAAAATGTAGGTCTTCCTGACACAACTCTTCTTTCTATGTGGTATATTTTGTCTTCAAACATTAGCACCCCAAGGCACATATGTGACTGAACCTTGGGAATGTGTATTTCCTTTTGAAGTTTGTTTGCATTGCTAATTCACAGGATGCAAAGCCAGGATTCCTGAGCACAGAAATAAGGATGGATTTCTTTTATTTGGTATCTTTTATTCTTTTATTCTTTCATTTCAGTATCTTATCCACAGACATGTGTAATTTGTTTCCATAATTATTGCAAACTGTAGACTTCATAAATATTGAAAACTCTAACTTAAAGACTGATTTGCTTGTATTTTGCTAACCTATTATGAAGGAAATACCTCCTAAATAACAAAACTGGTAAAATAATTATATCTGTTGAAGCAACATGCTTGTTGGTATATACAATGTAGATTAAAAGTAAAATATTTCAGATTATTAGCTCAGTTGGTTAAAGCACAGTGCTAATAATGCCAAAGTTGTTGGTTTGATCCCCAGAGGAGCCATTCACTTACGAATTGAACTCAGAATATTCTGTGATTCTGTGAAAAGATGTGACTCCCATGACTTCAGAGAAATTAAGTGTGTGCTTAAATTCAAGAATACATGTAGTCCTACCACATGGCTCAGATTTGGCTTGCTTGACTACTTGCATTGTTTTACATACTAGTTACATACATAGGACATTGAGTACCCTTAGTGCCTTTAAAATGTGTTCGGCTTTCCTTAAGGTTAGGATGCTACTTGGACTCACATGTGTATGTCTCTAGAATGAGAGGGTATTTTACCGTGGATTAGATTTGAAAGGCATAGGAGTTGTTTGCTTGGACCCATTTTTTATAATTAGAAAAAGGAACAGAAAGATAAAGGTAGCAAAGAATTGCTTTAAAACCGAGTGTAAATATAAACACCCTTCCCAAGCCTTTAACAACTACTTAGATAAAATTACATCACAAATACCCATCCAAATAATGTTGCCTTCATTTTCACTTTGAGAAAATGCTCTCCTTCAAAAGTCAAATAATTCTATTTTTGGGTCTTCAATCTTGAAAACTGTTATGCTATATATATTACATATGTTCTAACATTTCAGACATGTCAATGTTCTCATGCAAATTTTATACTTGGGAAAATATATATAGGATAAGTCTTGATGAAAAATTACCTGAAAGAATAACTGAGCTATATTTTACAAATTTCTCTCCTACCTGCTTCACTCAATACCCATGCTTACTACATGTCAGAAGATATTCTATATTATGTCATAGGCCTGTCATAGAAAGCAAACACTGTTCAAAATTATCTTTTTTACTATTGTTATTTGGCAACATTAATGCTATCACTGTTGCCAGGTCTTCATTGGAACATCTGCCATACAGAGGCATCTTTCTGTACTAGCACACTTCAGTTCTTGAAGGTTGCTGCAAGAGAGTCACATTTTCTCTGTAGGAACTGTGTTTATCACTCAGCAGAAATAATTACTATTATTTTTCTTTCAAATATTGGCTTTTGAGGACAAGTGGCCTAGGATAGATCTTGTTAGCCTAGGTTTACTTTTTCATGCTGGTATTGTTATAATTACCCCTTTTGAAATTAAAAGACTTCTCTTCCTCCTTTACATTTTTCTTAATTTTTTTTTTTTTACAGAAAAAAACTCAAGATTTACAGATCAGTCTTTATTCATGATTTTTACTGAACTCAGTCCAATGATTAATTTTGATCTATCTTTAGATATGGAACTCTGCAGCTTCTCCTTCCGTTAAATTGAACCAGTCAGTACTTTTTGTGGATATATGCTGAACAATCACCTACTTGAATGGCAAAAATGAAAATAAGTACTTTTAAAATGTCCTCTCATACAAGCTTTCTATATTTTTCATTAAAGGCCTGATTGTTAAAACTGATATTCATGTCCTTAGTAATTAAAGAAAACATTGCTCAAGTATGCAAGCAATTATGCCTATACCTCTCCTGCAAAAAGTATGCTATGATAAACTAGAAAGTGATCCTTGTTCAGGACGCTATCACTTGAAGTCTTGTGACTATTTGAGAGAGGACGATGTTTAGAAACACAGATTTTGGTCCTGATCCATAAGTAAAAACTCACTAAACAGTAACCTGGAGCAACTAGCCCGATTTTTTTCTTCCCCCCTTTTTTTTTTTTTCCTGTGTGTGGCTATGAATAATAATAAAAAAAAAATACTAGATTCTTGTTTGATTAATTTTTTAGAAAAAAAAAGATAATGACTGTGATTGCCATTTGTAATTTCCATTGAGGTCCTAATAGCATATTTCATTTTTGTGTTTTGATGATGGCTAAATAAAAAATTAAAAAAAAAAAAAATTGTGATTATATGAGAACATGTAATCATTTTACAGAATCACAGAATACGCTGAGTTGGAAGGGACCCACAAAGATCTTTGGGTCCAACTCCTGGCACAGGCTTATGCCCTATTTGTAATGTCTTTCTACTTTGCTAGGTGTAACTATTTTTGTAATTATGCTACTGATGTCACACATGGATTTTGAATATTACATAGTATTTCAAATGGGGTTTGGAGTCTCAAAATTAATGTACAGTCCTCTGCCCAGCCTAAACATGAACACGAAAAAATGAGAATCAAGATTTCTGTAGTTCTTATTGCATAAAATATCTTCATTAGCCTGATCAACCATAGTATGTCCTATAAGGACGTTTTCAGCTTAAAGAATAAACATTTATATGCTTGGGGGAAAATAATCTCTGGTTCAGCTCTCCTTATTTCACTGGCATTATGAAAGGATGAATTCTACCCTGCATGTGATCTCAGGGAAGGAGGGAAAAAAAGAAATGAAAAAACCCAAAACAAAACAGAAGGACCAAAAGCCTTTCTGAAGAACAGAGAAAAATAAACTAAATACTTTCCACCTCCTTTTCTATCTGTTTGCACAGCTGATATATTGAGGCAACTCAACTGGAGATGCAAGTGCAATAGGAAGTCACTCTAATAATTGTACCAGATGCTTAAAACCTTCTCCTCAAAGTGTTAAGAATTTTTTTTCCTTTCTCTGAGTGATCCTAAGGTTTGCAGTACTCTCAACAGGGAGCAGTGTATTTTTACTTACTTATGGAGTAAACAGATGCCTTAATCTTAGCTTTTGTTGCTATATGGCTGGTCTCTTTTGCAGTAGAACACAAAAACATAGTTTCAAGGTATAATGTGTAGGTAATTCCCTTCTTAAACTGATACCAGAAGAAGTAGACATCTCTTGACAAAATACATCTTTTTGAGTAGCAAACCAGGAGGAATAGAAGCTCCTTTTACAAATCCTTGTAGTTTTCATTCAAATAGAAGATAAAGTTTTTTAATTAAATATTGATTTAAAATGATTGAACTCAGTTTGAGTCAACTTTCAGATTATAATTGTCAGCTACAGGATAAATAGACATGTCCTCATTGTCACTTTCTATGGCATACTACACCACAGTAGACTTATATATAGGTAGACCACTGTTCTGTTTGTCAGACTTTCTAAATTCTAAAAAGAATGAATCTCAAAACAATCTGAGGTTTGAAAGAATATTGTTTTCTTAAAACATGTGATTAGTCTCATACAACTCCTTAATGCCCATTAGATCACAGAATTTTCCTGTCCCTAAATGTCCTGTCATATAATCCTGATGGCAGTTCCCTTCTGAATAGTTCTATTGTCCTTACATGACACAGCCCCCATCAGTACATCTCATGCCACCCACTCATGCTGGTCATTGCCTGGAGATAGTTAAGGAACTAAGGACACATTTCTGCCTGACAGTGAAACTGAGCAACTCACAAAGTTAGCTCTGTAAGAGCTGTCTTTGGAAAGTTCATTATGTTTAGTTTTTCAAACCAAATAACTATATTTATTTTTGCTAGAAAGCTTAAACAAGCATGAAGTGATGCAGATACTTGCCTGTCTATCTTTCTTCCTTTTTTACATAGCTTCAGTCTAACCATGAACATGAATAATTTTTTTTCTTTTAAACCAGCATTGTGATGCATTTTTCCTTTTCTTTACTGATTTACTTTGTTTTGAAAGCTCCAAGGTTCAACTGCTGTATGACAGAGACCAGAAAAAATTCATTAACCCATGGAAAATAAGGTGGGGAGTGACTCCAACGAACTGTATATACCAGTGTT
Organism: Scytalopus superciliaris; assembly: GCA_013400415.1. Classification (NCBI taxonomy): domain Eukaryota; kingdom Metazoa; phylum Chordata; class Aves; order Passeriformes; family Rhinocryptidae; genus Scytalopus; species Scytalopus superciliaris. Next base: position 335,480 of record VXBX01005992.1, on the reverse strand, counting down.
TTTCACCATTGTTATATATTTCTGCCAGAAGCAACCACATTGATGTCAGTGGACTACTAAGAGTAAGGTATTGTTTAATACAAGCAAGAGGATTGAAGCCTGCCTGCCTAAAATGTACAGTACATGGAACAAGACTGAATCTACAAAGGACTGCACAGTCAAAGCTTAACTTTCACAGGCTAATGTGTAACCCCATATCTGAGAAAGTGAGGCAGTGAAAAGCTGGGAAGAACACCCTAGTCTAGTGGGAAAGATATGATGAAAAGTCTTTTCCCACTGATTCTAGAAAATTAACAAAGTGGCTTAGGATAATCTTTACCAAACAGGAACAAACCAACCAAAAAGTAAAAAGGGAAAAAAACAACCAAACAAGAGGCCCTGTTTTTAGAAATCCTGAGCACCTAGGAGTGCGTACTAGCTGTATCTGTGCTAGCCATTTAAAATTACTGGAGAGAATACTCAGGCACTGTAATTTCATGCTTTGTATCATTAAACTGCAAGTACAATCTCTTGGAGAAGCCCGGCCTTTACCCAGCTTTCTAGTAGTTCCCAGGCATGGGTTGGGTAATGCCATGGGTAAGTGACCTTCCCAACAGGCAATTTAGATCAGACCACCCTGCTCTGGACAGACTAGTCTCATAGCTATGGGAGTGGGGGCTGCTCCATGCCAATTGCCTTTAGTGCCAGGAAACAGCCTTGTACGTTTCATTTCTTAATATAGTCCAGCTAGCTGATATGGAAATTTCCAGATGCCTGATGATTTAGAAAGTTTGATTTCTTAAGTTGAATGTATGGATTTAGGGCCTAATTATAGACATATTTTTGGCATGTACAACTGAATAAGTACAGGGCGAAGAGTTCTTCCTTAATGCAGGAGGAAACTTGATGGCTAGAAGACATGCCTGATGCCAGCTGCCAGCTGGATCACTCCTTCAGAGCACCGTATTGGCTTTCCCCTCCTCTGGCTGCTCAGTAAATGCCCAGAAATGCTCCTTTCATTGCCCATTTGTATATAATTTATACACACAAAAAGACTTAAGTTATCATCAGCAAACAGTTATGAGAAAACAGTAACACAAATTACTTGACTTGGTTTGCTTATAATCCTTTACTCTCTTTGTTACAGCACTGTAAATTCAAGCAGGTCATGTCTGAAAACTAGCTGATAAGCTAACAACTTTCAGGCTGCAAATATCCTCATGTTAGATGCTCAAAGGGAGAAGAAAAAGACACTGCAGATTTCAATCCTTGAAGTGCACAACTTCTTTCAGCTTCAATGAACCATGAAAATATCAAAGGAATAACTTGCAGCTCAGGATTTTGATGTTCATCGGTCCACAGATTGCTTTAGTAAGAAAAACATCAGTATTGTACAGCATTGCATTACATGCTGCTACTCTATTTTTTTGGTTGCTACAACTGTATCAATTTAAGTTGCCTTAAACAACACAGAATCTTCAGTGAGGTGGTGATCCTTTAAAAACTCAAAGTAGAAAAATGTTCAGGGAAAGTGAAAAAATCAGCCTATTTCCTATGAAAATGACATAGAAGTCTATCCTTCCTTTCGAATCTATTTACTATTTCAAGGTATTCTCACAGAAGGGATGGAAAATTCAAATGACAATTACGTTCCTATAAATTTAATGAAAACCAAAATTCACTAACCCAAACAAAAAGTGGCACTTAATTTTATAATATGTTGAATTGTCTTTCTTATTCAAATGTTCCATCTGTAAATCCCAAAAGTTTTAAGTACCTTTTATATTAAAAAGGATTTCACAGTTAATTTTTGGTGCTGAAATTATCTGAAGAATAATTAGATGCATTCCATCTTTGCACCCAGGCCTTAATTTACTCTGTCCCAAATAATTCTCAGTTAATGCTTTTAGTTATTTAAATTGCTTTAACTTATTGGTATTTATGTTTATAGGCTGGTGGCTAACATAATTTGTCAGTTTAAATTAATAAGTTTCTTCTTCTTCTTCTTGATCTTAAATTATTTGTCCGAATCCAGTAATTATTTTTTCCACATCTTTTATATAATCTATCATAACCATATTATTAGCATATCTAAAGAGATGGTGATACTCTTTTGTAGTTGTGATATTCTGAAAATTTTATCTTGTATGAAACCATTTTTTTCAGTAGTCATTTTAAAGTAGATAGAATATATCCCAGAGCATCCCTAAACTGATAGACTGAAGAGATTTCCCTCTTTATCTAGATAGTATATTGTTCAGCTTCAAGCATCTAATTTTATCATTTAAATATTTTGAGATTCCTAGCTTTTCATCAAAATCCAAGGCTATTTTACAGAATGTCACAATGCCCTTCCCCCCCCTCCCCCAGATTTTATCAAATAAATGTATTTAATAATATTTTCCATGTTTTTCTTGAGTAGCTGACCAATATAAAATATTCGATTCCTTAGGGGCACCTTTATTCTAAATCTCATATTGATGTTCCCTTCTCATTTCCTTTGATTTTGGGATGATGTAATGAAGATGGCCTTAATGATAGAGATGCAATGATAATCCTTCAATTTAATCTCATCATGCTGGTATGTGTAACTCTTTATCTGTTCCACTGAAATATCTTTAGACTACTAAACCTAGTTTGTTAAGTCTTTTTGTTATCTTTTTAATTTCATAATTAGTAAAGAGATTTACCGGTATGTTATTTTGCTGTTCCCAAGCAGTCTGATTTCCTCTGGTTTATTTTTAAAAGTATTTCTGCCATATTAGCTTCCAGAAAAAGCTGTTGGCTTCTAATTAAGAAACTTACTTGATTATTTTCTCAATTTTTCACTAACTGTATTATTTGAAACTAAAATATGCCAATTTTCATTCTCCATCAAATCTCCACTTCAGTGATAGTATCTGCCCATATTCCTTTTGCCCTTCAGAGCTACATAGACAGAGCTTCTATTACCTGCTGTTCAGGTTTGGAGTCTGAAAAATAGAAGACCCAAAAGGAAGATAACAGTAGTCTACGTAAGTAGGGTGGAGAGTCTAAGTAGAGATCAACTGCTGATTGTCTATTTGAAAAAAAATAATAAGGCGTATCAGATGAAGGTGAGGGGAGGCAGATTAAAAAGTACCAAAAAAAGAAAAAAAACAAACCCCACAACTAAAACCAAGAAAGGGAAAAGTAAATACTTCTTCACACAATGTAGAAGTCCTGGCCACATGGCACAGGAATATTAAAATGTCACAGGAGTTCAAAAAGCAATGAACATACATATAGAACAAAGCACTATGGGGACTGTTAGATACAAAGTGTATATGGTTTGCAAGCTACAGGCTACTGGGACCTGGGCAATTATTCTGTGATGTGCCACTATATGCTTGTCTTGTTCTTATTCCCCTCTCAGAGCATCTACTATTGGCAGATTTTGGGGGCAAGATCCAGAGGGAGTGGGACATTTTGTGTGACCTGGAGGCCAAAGCTGTCCTTGCCCTCTCATCTACTAGAGATTCTGTTCCCAAAGACATAATCTATGAGGCATATCAGTTCTCAGTTGTTCTTTCCAGGCTTTATGGAAACCCTGTTCATTATCATTTCAGTACCATCTGATGGCCTCCTTGTTTGTGTCAATCACAGCTATAATGTTCCCATGGTTTTAAAATTCAATAGCCTGTTTTATTAATATTATATCCCTATCTTTATTTGAATTCCTCCAAAACATTGTATTTTACAAGCAACCTGGCTATTTTCCCCATTTTTTGCTGTGCCAAAGGTTGTTGGTTGTTTTTTTTTTTCACTCCCTTTCAGTGCTTTACAGGTTTACAGTTGGCTTCCCTTATTAGTATTCTGTCAGACAAAAGTTATGTGGCCACCAGCTGGCATCATAATTTTTCAAAGCATCTTCTGAACTTATAATTCTGAATATGTAAAGTGCATCTATAAATTCTACATATCTAATATAGAAGTCAATATGAGTAATGACATCTAAAGATTACTTAAATATTAAATGCTTGGGAGGTAGAGGCTATTCAACTAGTGTAATTACTGTCTATGGTTTTTACTTTTCATTAATACTTGATTGCAACCCAGTCAGATTCCAGGAAGGAATATTATAGGACCAAATGCAAGGTTATTACATGCCAAGAGAAAGATGCTGCACCTGAGTAGGGGAAACCACTGGTATCAGCACAGGCTAGGGGATGAATAGTTCAAGAGCAGCCCTGCTGAGAAGGACTTGGGGGTGCTGGTGGATGAGGGGCTGGACAAGACCCAGCACTGTGCATTTACAGCCCAGAAAGGCAGTTGTATCCTGCACCAAAAGCAGCGTGGCCAGCAGGACAAGGGATGTGATTCTGCCCCTCTGCTCTGCTCTGGTGAGACCCCACCTGGTGCACTGCATTCAGCTCTGGGGTCCCCAGCACAGGAAGGACATTGACCTGTTGGAGCAAGTCCAGAGGAGGGCCACTCAGTTGATCAGAGGGATAGAGAACCTCTCCTATAAGGAAAGGTTGGAAGAATTGGGATTGTTCATTCTGGAGAAGGCACTGGGGAGACTTTATGGCAGCCTTCCAGCACCTGAGAGGGGCCTACAAGAAAGCCAGAGAGGGTCTTTTTAGAAGGACATGTAGTGACGTGCCAAGGTGGAATGTCTTTAAACTGGAAGAGGAAAGCTTTAGATTAGGTACTAGGAAGAAATTCTTCACTATGAGTGGTGGAAAGACACTGGAACAGGTTGCCCAAAGAAGTGGTGGATGCCCCATCCCTGAAAGTGTTCAAGGCCAGGTTGGACGGGGCTTGGAGTGACCTCATCTAGTGGAAGGTGTCCTTGCCCATGGCAAGGGGTTTGGAACTACATGACCTGTAAGGTCCCTTCCAACCAAAACCATTCTAAGTTTCTATGATACTTTATTATAAAAAAAATCCCAGGCAAAAAAGCTATTTTCCAACAGAGTCAGAAAACAGCTAGGAAAGCTCAAATCCTGGCTGTTCTCAGTATTCTTGATCTCTTGCTCTATCTCCTCTAGACTTCACTCTTTGTTTGATTTTTAAAATGTATGTGGAAATAGTGTTACAATTTTTGTGACAGTCCATCCAAGAACAGAAATGAGGCAACATCTGTGGGAGAGAGACTTGAATTTACTAAATAATTGCCAGATCTGGGAAAAAGGCAGGCACAACAGATTTTTTTTCCAAGGATATTATTTTTCCCTTTCCTGTATCTGCATAATTTAAAATCACCCATTACTTATCTGGGCATTTTTCTTGTAATAGCACATTGTTAATGGATCTGTACAGTTGTGGATCTATACAGTATTTTACTCATCTGTTGTGCCTTTGTTGTCAGCATGTTTCTGCTTCACTTATTAATGATTTGTTTATGTGAAAATTTAAGCCAGTCTGTTTTTAACTTTGAAAACATAAACAAAAAATATTTCAGAGAAACAATTTTATCAATTCAAAAAATGAATTGCTACTGTCCTTCTTCATTTCTTATGAGGCCACTGTGTGGGCTTCCTGAGCTGGGTTGGGGGAAGGAAGAGAATTAGACAGCATAGATACAAAAGATTGGTTAATTTACCTTAACTTTCAGTTGCCATTTCAATGGCCCTCAGGTTGCTCAGATAGGTGCTCTCAGACACCTCAAAAAGCTGAGGTAGATGCTGTGTTCAGCCAGCCATATATTCCAAGATATCCCATTCCCAGGGAATTTCAGATGACCCTCACCTAGAGTCTAGAGATGGGAAAAGGGTGGGGGTGAGGGTTTGTTTGTTTAATCTAGCGTCTCCAATTGATTTGGTAAGTAGTATAGCACAACTAGGTGAAGGGAGACAATGAAAGGAAATAATTGCAATCATCCAGCCTTACTTTGCCAGGAATTGGGGCAAGTTTAATAACAGCCCCAAATTATTTTATGGCTGTGGGTTTTTTTAAACTCCAGTAGTCTCTGTTCTAATTCATGGGATAGCAACTCCATTCTGCAAAATAATAATTTTGAAAAAAAGTTTTGAACCTTGATGACACCTGACAACTTATTTCATTGGGTTTTATGAGTAGTGTTTTTAAAACTGCTTCATGACTGAGCCTATCAAAGCAGTTACGGACATGCAAAGTATCTGTCCCTCACAGTTCAAAGATGTTTAGTCTTGCTTATTTTAAACATAGGAAGTTCTACCATTGTGGTAGTTATTGCAAAAGGCACTATTATTCAAGACTCATTTAAAAATAAATTATAATGACTCACTGTATCAATTATTCATACTTTGCTGAAGCGACAACATGTTATTGTACCAAGATACAGGAAAATATAAAATTATATTTGTTCTTTAGTTTTGGACACAATGGTATTTTTAAAAAATCAAATACTAATGTGTACTTTGGCACATCTTCAGCATTTGTACTTCCCTCTGATAAAATGTGATGCAAGAGCTTTCATCCAGCCTCTGTACATACAAGGGCACTGCTTCAGGGGAATGTCAGACAGTGCAGTAGCTCTTCTGAGGTAGCCAGGGAAAACATACTTTCCCTTATATTTAGCTGTTACAAAACCTTGTTTTTATTCTCTTTCCTTTTTAAGAACCCAGTTCTGCTCTCATTCAGGTGAATGAGAGCTTTCGCAGGAAATATGCTTTTGTTCCATAGAAATTTATAGAAAGGAAATAGTCCTTCAGGAAGAGTACATTCCTGTGCATTTATGAATTTTCTATAGCAAGGTTCACAGCAACAGCAATTTCACTACATATAGGTGCAATTCAGAAATAACCTTAATCTCTCATTGGTGTCACCTACATGTGTTTATTTACCTTAAAATTAAGACAGACATTTAAGATCCTCCTATGGCCCTAGTAAACTAATGCCATGTGTTTTCATAAAACACCATACAACTTCTATTTATGTTTTATATCCATTGCCACTTCCCTTACAAGAGAACTGTTGCTGAGGAGCTGAACTTCAGATGCTTTTTCTGTTTTGATGTCATAACAGGAAATTGGTCAGTTTGCCTGTGTGTTGCTATGAGAGAAAATTAGATTTCACCTAGAAGTAAAAAGAAGAGAAAATCATAACAGATTTTAGATCTACAAGAGATACTGAGTCATGAAGGGATCATTCAAAACTCACAAGCAATCATTATACTCCCTTTTGCTTGCTGTGGTTTTTGAAGACAGCAGAGTGATTTAACATCTGCATTTTTTCCTGGTTATCGTGTACATACGTAAGTCACAAATTTGGAGGCAGATAGTCCAAATCTTGAACTATGCACATCATTCAATACAAAGTCAACATACAGTTGTTTGGTTTTCTGAAGAACCAAGTTGGAGTACTTGTCTGTGAATATTCCAGCTGTGGTGTACATAGTGCACATATTTAAGACATACTCCAGTTAGCAGTGTCCATTGGCACTGTGCTGAGTTTTGCCAGACTTCTGTACTGAAGATACAAAGAATTAAAGAAGCCTAGTCACCATACAGTGGTTTGGTTTTTTCCTACTCATGTTGTGGGAAAATAAGCCAGTCACTTAGTGTTGGGGCCACTGATAGACTGACTTACTGTAATTTCTGCCTTAGTAATTTGTTTTTGCATTGAAAATTTGGGTTTTTTTTCCTTGATATAGGTATTTAATCTAAGTCTTTCAGATTTAAGAGCTCTTGTAGCCTGGCTGTGAGATGATGATCACATAAATGAATTCTAATGGCACTAAATATAATTACTCACCTTTAGTGGCAACAGTACTAATAGTGAAATGAATTAGTAACTTGATCTATTGGATATATTAATTTGTCAGCCAGACTGGGCAAAAGCAGTATAAGACAGTGTGATACTTCCCTCTTCATCTTAAAAAATAGAGGATACTAGCACTGATTTCCTGAATACTGACTGCTTCACTATTATTCTCTATAATATATGAATCACTACACTTTTCAGTAATGTAAGTCAGGTAAAATGCTTAGAAACAGCAGAGTAACAAGATAGAGCAAAGATCCATATTGCTTTGCCCTTTGTTATATCTGAACTTTGTACCCTGGTGATAAGCAGCCTTCTCAGAAATAGTAGAGGTTAATTCTGTGACAGATTCCTAAACTCCCACGACAAAAATATCTCCTCTTTAAGTAGTACCTTTTTTTCAGGGAAAAAACCCAACAACAACAACAAACCAAAACAAAAAACAAACAAACAAACAAAAAACCACCAAAACAAACAAATCAAACCACCAAAACAAATAAACAAACAAACAAACAAAAGCCTGAAAAGCTATCTTTTTTCCCCGTCTCTTAGCTCTGTTCTTATGGGCATCTGGTTCAGATGGAGTTAAGAGTCTTCCAGTTCATTCAAACATCTGGTGCTATAAATATTCATACCTTGGTATGATTCCAATTTTTTTGTGTCCATTGGCTTCTTTTGCTGAAAAATATATGAGGAGTTTATATGAGAGGAGCTTTCCTCTGTCTGAATGCTTGCTCAGAGTTATGACTGTATCTCTAAAAACTGCTGAAGAAGGAAGAAAATTGAGGTTGTATGAAAGCAGTATAACTAGACTGAGTCAGAAAAAAATCCCCACAAACATTTAGACCAGCATCCTCTCTCTGACACCAAGCTACAAATGATGACACATTCAACAGTGATTACACATTGAGTGTTTCATTAACTCTTATCTGAAGTTAGCAGAGAAATCCTTCTCACAGCCAACAGAGAGAACAGACTGAATGTGAACTCCAGCTGAAACAGACTCTCCATCCTTGGGGATATCCAAAATTCGACTGGTCAAGGCCTGAGTAATCTGACTTTACTGGGCCTGCTTTGAGCAGAGAGTTGGACTGTTTGACCTCCTCATGTCTCTTACAAGCTCCATTATTTCTGTGACACTGACAGGTGTGTTCAGCAGCCATGAATTGACTGCTAGTACCTGGGATCTTTTCAGTTATACAATGAGAAAGTCAAAGCACACATTCAGTACCTTTTTGAAGGCACACAGGTGCCTGTATATGAGCTTAATGCCCCAGCTACTGTTACAGTACATGGAAATCAAATCAATAGAGTTCATAGTTGCCCCAACGCTTAAGAATCTAGGTTGCCCACAAACTGGGTTCTCCACGAACTTATTACTAATTTGTTACATTTAAACTACAATGTAGGTCATCCCTGCCAATTTGGTGTGATACAACTTGTCCAGTGTATGTGGGTCATGTACATTTTATGAAGTACTGGGAATTTACTGCTAGTCTAATTAAAGTCTTGATAGTCTAACCAAAGAATTATTATTAGTCTGGACACAATGATACTATCAATTATAATTCAAATTATCCAAACATTACAGCTCATCCCTGTAACAGTACAGAGAAAATCAAAATACTCAAACTTTATAGTAATTGTCCCTTTCTCTGGTATTATGTCTGGTGACAGAGAGATCATGTCCTAAGGTTGATGGCTTCTGTCTAGGAGGGAAGGGTGTCATGGCAGGTCATCCATGGAAGAGATGTGATGTGGGGGGCTTCTTACTTCTGTTTACTGAAAATATGATGTTGGTGTTGATGGTTTCCTCCTCGCTCTTGGGTCTGCTTAGTGTCATTACGATGTTCTTGCTAACACAGTTTGCTTGCTCCTTGTTCATTTGTTCACAATTCCATATTACATCAAAATCTATTATGTACAGTATGTTTTACGTATATCAGAAATCTGGTTTTGGCTCTGTTTCTTAGTTCTAGTCAAACTCTTTCAAAATATCAGCCAGCATCTTAGACAATAGGGTTTCTCCCATCTGTTGATTTCTAAGTTTCCAAAGGTTCTTGCAAATTATTTTCTACACATTTCTCCTTGTCTGGTGGCTTATCTCTTTTCTGAGACTTCATACTGCCTATAGATTTTACAGAGGCTTCCATTTTTAGTTCCCATCATCTTGCTTCTTATTATATTTGTCAGCGCAAGCAGCTTAATAGCAGTACTGTCAGCACATGATCCAGCACTTCTGGAAGCTCCCACTGCAGAGTGTTCCAAATGACACAGAAATAAGCTCACTTAATTCTTTCTCAATGTACTTATAGACTTACGTCTGGAACATGCCACAGTCCTGACCCTCAGTCACTTGTTCTTTGTTCTGAAATACGCACCTGGTTTGTGGGTTTTTTTTATTTCTGCTACATTGCAGAATCAGCATGGTGGTTGATGCCCGCAAGGTTTTCATCTCCAAGAGAATGTGGCTGGCATGTGAACACAGTTCCAGAAGTACAGAAAATTTGTCTCCTATGCCTAGAATTAAGCTCTTGCATATCCTTTCCCTATTTCACCTTTTCTCCCTTACAATGTGGTGAGCAAAATTAGCCCTTTAGCATTCTTTTTCTCAACTTTCCAAACAGAAAGGGTTAATCAAATGAGATATCCTAATAAAATGAAATAAAATGAGTTCCAACACTGAGATTAAGTACCTTCTGCTATTTTTCTGAGAAATATACCCTTGTTAAAGATACATTCTGCACACCCTGTGAGTCACTTAACATCTTCCTTATCTCGTGTACTTGGGTTTTATGTCTGAATTAATTTACAAACTCCTTGCTCATCATGCAGGACTCTTGCTGCCTTTGTTTGATCTCTTACTTGCTGGGATGGAGCTTTCTTGAGCTTGAAGAAGGATATTTGAATATCAACCAGCTCTCCTAGACCCTTCTTCTATCCAGGGACATATCCTATGGGATTACTCCAAGAAGCTCTCTGAAGAAGTTGGAGTTTGAGCTCCCAAAATACAGATTTGTGGTCCCGATTTTTGATGTGCTTCCTCCTCTTTAGATATTCTTCCTCCTGTATTCTCTTGGATCATGTGACCCCAGTAGTCTTATGGCCATGCAGCCAAGGCTGCTCCAGCTTTCATATCCCTGACTAATTCTTCCTTGTTTGTAAATATCAAGGACAGGAAAGCACGTTTCCTTATTGACTCCTCGAGGCTGAGAGAGTTGGGCATAGAGAAGAGAGGCTGAGGGGGATCCATCCATGTGTATAAATACCTGAAGGGAGGGAATGAAGAAAAGGTGGCCAGACACATTTCAGTGGTGCCCTGTGACAGGAACAGGAGCATTTATCTTAGAATGAGATGAACTGCATCATGAAAGTGCATGTTTTTCTCCCTTCACTATAAAAAACATCTGGATATCTAGATCTGATGCAGACATCTGTACAGAAACATCTAAATTTATGTGAGCGAATTGCTCTGTAGAAGAATGTGTCTAGGCAACACAGCTGACAAATATTTCAAGATAAGCATTCCTCCTTTCATTTAGGTGAACTTACATCACCACATGGAGGATCAAACCCTTAGTAAACTGCTTGGTTTAGAGAACTTCTGTACACTCCCAGCAGCATTTAAGACACTCAAGCATAGAACTGCCTCTTTTGCCTCAAAACTGTCGGGAATGCTGAAACATCATGCCTGAAGCTACCTACACATACCACACAACTGAACAAAAGTTGGCTTCAGTGGAAATTGCCACTGAAGATTATGTCACAAAATTTATTTTTCCTTTCTGCCACTGTAGCCCTGGGTCAGCTCAGATGTTGATGGACACTTCCACTCAGCTTCACTGAAATAGGTACTTTTCCAGAGAGATTCATGCTATTGAAAACAAGAGTATGAAAAAGACTCGAGCAATTTTGATTACAGTTTTGGCCATGTGTTTGCACATTACTAGTTCCTGAGTTGTGACTGGATAAAATTTAGACAACTGCCTCTAGCTCAAAGAGTACACTGTATTTCGACAGTGAGACACTGTGTTGCTTGACTGTCAGTGAAAAGGAATGTTTTTTCCATGTTTAACAAATTATCTGTGGAGGTAAGTGGTCATATTCACATGCCACATAAGCTTATGTGGCTAGCTAATAGGTGAATATGTACATCATAAATCCCCTAAAAGTCATTTGAAGAGTGATTTGAACCAAGTTACAGAATGCTTACTCAACAGGAAATTTGAGGCATGGGGCCTTGGACAGAATTTAGGCTGAGTTAGCATTGCAGCTGGCTAGGTCTGGTTGACAATATGGTGGTTAGTGACATTTCTTTTATATTCTGCTCTATTCTGTTTATATTCTGACTTACATTCAAAGGAGACTAAGCTAGCATTACAAGGAACCACTGTAACCCACTGTAACCACTGTGTGGTTTTTAATGCAGTTGCATTGCAAACAGAGTAAGAGGGTGGTTCCTAATAAAAGAGGTTTATAATTTATACAGAGCTTTATTTTACATGGAAGAAAATCAGTTTGGGCATAAAGCCTGCTCAACAGCTGTATGTATATATGGGTATATATACAGTGACAGACAGTCTGAAAGTTATTTAGAACAAAACAACTGTCAGTGCTGTGCAGGGCAGTGTGACAGCACATCTAATTTGGATGATCATCATAATTTGGATACTGAAAAGATAATTTTCATTTTATAGCTTTTTCCAATAGATTTTTTTATTGTATTATAAGCATTAGGAGAAATGCCAACAAATTAGACTACTGACCTAGCAGTAACTAACCATGAATACATATTCAGCTTCCCTCTCTTCCTATAGGACAGAGATCATGCACTGCAGTTAATACTTTAAAGCAATATTGACAGTACAAGAGCATGGAGTTACTTGTATATCTATTACTTTATCTGTCCTCTTCTAATTCTATAACAAAATAATTTTCAGAAACCATCAAGGCTTTAACCATTTAGATTTTTTTTGTGTGTACAACCAGTTTAAAAACAATGTAGCTTTCAGATAAATGGATTAACAAATGTTTGAAAAATCTTTTTCCTAAGGAATACATGCTAAAACTGTTTTCTACTTAATCATACCTTACTGATACTACAAAATCAACACATATTGATAAGATCAGAATGGAAATGTCTTGTCCAAATTAAACTTCATAACAGCATTGGATTTCTTCTTGCAGCATTCGTCTTTATTGACTTTGAGTGCACTAAGCCTACAGAAGTCTGTATTTTCTACCATTTTCTCTATTTTTTTTTTCTTCCTCAACATATATCAAGGGTTTGGGCATTCTTTTCTTGTTCTTTGTTTTCTAACTGGAGGTATTTTCTCACATATTTCCCACATTCCTTCACAGTTTGCTGTATATTTACATTTTTTTATTCTGTATTTCAACTTTACTGTTATCGATTGTATCGATTCTGATTGACTTCTACACATTCCATTAAACCCCACTTGTTAAATGAAACTTGTAAGCCATATGGGGATTTTTTTTGTTTGTTAAACATTGTATATTTACATAACAGCACATGTTGACAACTGTCAAGATCAGGTTTTATCATCAGATTTGTAGCTGAAAACACACTGAAAAGCTAGGCCGTATAAATTTTTAAAAATTCTAGTTACTTCTTGGCTTTGACATTTGCGGGATTTTTTAGGTAGCACCCACCATCAGTGGTCATTACACACAAATGTTTAAATTATTATACTTTTTTTACAAGGAATTTTCAAAAGAATTAGTTATAAAATCATAGATTTTTAAGAGACAAACTAGTTTTAAAGAGAACAAGTTCAAACTGGCACACACTCACATATTTACTCCGGTGATTCTTCCTGTTTTGAACTGACTTCTCTCCAAGTACATGTGCCTCTCTGAAAAAGTGGCCTTCACGGATCCTTCCTACTCACTGTTAGACCCACCTCTGCCACCTGTGTGAAACACCAGCAGCCTTTGCATTCATCCTTCATAACAACATCCAGTTTGTGTCACATTATTTGGAAATATGACTTTTTAAGAAGAATCCATTCTGAGAGACAAGCACAAACTGCCTCAGCCTTTATTTATGGACTCTGTACCACTTCCTCTAGATTCATAGCTTAGTCCACAAAATTGGCTAAGCAATCATCTTGCAGTGGCAGCTTGTTATGCTCTTTTTTTCCTCCTGCAAAACCACCAAGCTATACTGAAGAAGCTGTACTGCTGCTAATGTGAGCAGTGGCTTCCTGAATTTGTATGAAGCACAGCTATGCCTTTTGGCAGATGATGTTCCTTCACTTCTATGGTCTCCGGTATTAACTGTGCTTATGGCCAGCAAAGGTAANGTCTGAAAGTTATTTAGAACAAAACAACTGTCAGTGCTGTGCAGGGCAGTGTGACAGCACATCTAATTTGGATGATCATCATAATTTGGATACTGAAAAGATAATTTTCATTTTATAGCTTTTTCCAATAGATTTTTTTATTGTATTATAAGCATTAGGAGAAATGCCAACAAATTAGACTACTGACCTAGCAGTAACTAACCATGAATACATATTCAGCTTCCCTCTCTTCCTATAGGACAGAGATCATGCACTGCAGTTAATACTTTAAAGCAATATTGACAGTACAAGAGCATGGAGTTACTTGTATATCTATTACTTTATCTGTCCTCTTCTAATTCTATAACAAAATAATTTTCAGAAACCATCAAGGCTTTAACCATTTAGATTTTTTTTGTGTGTACAACCAGTTTAAAAACAATGTAGCTTTCAGATAAATGGATTAACAAATGTTTGAAAAATCTTTTTCCTAAGGAATACATGCTAAAACTGTTTTCTACTTAATCATACCTTACTGATACTACAAAATCAACACATATTGATAAGATCAGAATGGAAATGTCTTGTCCAAATTAAACTTCATAACAGCATTGGATTTCTTCTTGCAGCATTCGTCTTTATTGACTTTGAGTGCACTAAGCCTACAGAAGTCTGTATTTTCTACCATTTTCTCTATTTTTTTTTTCTTCCTCAACATATATCAAGGGTTTGGGCATTCTTTTCTTGTTCTTTGTTTTCTAACTGGAGGTATTTTCTCACATATTTCCCACATTCCTTCACAGTTTGCTGTATATTTACATTTTTTTATTCTGTATTTCAACTTTACTGTTATCGATTGTATCGATTCTGATTGACTTCTACACATTCCATTAAACCCCACTTGTTAAATGAAACTTGTAAGCCATATGGGGATTTTTTTTGTTTGTTAAACATTGTATATTTACATAACAGCACATGTTGACAACTGTCAAGATCAGGTTTTATCATCAGATTTGTAGCTGAAAACACACTGAAAAGCTAGGCCGTATAAATTTTTAAAAATTCTAGTTACTTCTTGGCTTTGACATTTGCGGGATTTTTTAGGTAGCACCCACCATCAGTGGTCATTACACACAAATGTTTAAATTATTATACTTTTTTTACAAGGAATTTTCAAAAGAATTAGTTATAAAATCATAGATTTTTAAGAGACAAACTAGTTTTAAAGAGAACAAGTTCAAACTGGCACACACTCACATATTTACTCCGGTGATTCTTCCTGTTTTGAACTGACTTCTCTCCAAGTACATGTGCCTCTCTGAAAAAGTGGCCTTCACGGATCCTTCCTACTCACTGTTAGACCCACCTCTGCCACCTGTGTGAAACACCAGCAGCCTTTGCATTCATCCTTCATAACAACATCCAGTTTGTGTCACATTATTTGGAAATATGACTTTTTAAGAAGAATCCATTCTGAGAGACAAGCACAAACTGCCTCAGCCTTTATTTATGGACTCTGTACCACTTCCTCTAGATTCATAGCTNTCCTTTTGAACATCAGGAAACACTCTTCTTTTTTTTCTAAATTGTGAGGGTGAGTGAGCACTGACCTAAGTNCATTATTTGGAAATATGACTTTTTAAGAAGAATCCATTCTGAGAGACAAGCACAAACTGCCTCAGCCTTTATTTATGGACTCTGTACCACTTCCTCTAGATTCATAGCTTAGTCCACAAAATTGGCTAAGCAATCATCTTGCAGTGGCAGCTTGTTATGCTCTTTTTTTCCTCCTGCAAAACCACCAAGCTATACTGAAGAAGCTGTACTGCTGCTAATGTGAGCAGTGGCTTCCTGAATTTGTATGAAGCACAGCTATGCCTTTTGGCAGATGATGTTCCTTCACTTCTATGGTCTCCGGTATTAACTGTGCTTATGGCCAGCAAAGGTAATTAATGTAAGTTGTAAGGGAGACAACAGAGATGAAGGGATCTGACCAAGCTACCAGCTTAGATAAAGTACAGCTATGCTATGCAGAGCTATGAGAAGCTTGCCAGAATATACCTGAACTAGTTCAAAACTGCCTGTGTGACCTAACAGGAAAGAGCTGTGGCAGTATAGAGATCCATGCAGGCTACAAAATCTGTCCTAGACGAAGGCAAATATTTGAGATGTTTCCCAACCTGAGCTCTGTGTTGCAGTAATCTGACCTCTGTGTTTCAGATATATCTGCACGGTGTTTGGACATTCTCAAAGGCCAGACTTGCAAGACTACACACATGTATATACACACTGAACAAAGATGACAACAATGGAATTGAAAATCTGTATTGTGCTACGAAATCTTAAAAGTAGCCCAGAGTTGCTGTTAATGATGGCTGTGGCATTGCCTATGTTGCCTAAAAAAGGAGAAGAAAAGATGAAGAAAACCAAGCCAACCTCCTGCTGCTTCTTTCTAATTCAGTCCCAGAGGTTTGTTTAAGCCAACTTCCTGCTTAAAGTAACTATCTAAACCCGTATAGAGATCACAAATTTGATGCAGTTTACGTAACCAAGAACATGGAATTAAAACCAAATAGTTTATAAAAGGAGCTTGAAAACACTGAAGAAAAAAACATACAGTCAGTAAATTCATAGCCTGCTTTCAGGTCAGTCCATGAGTAAATTAGATACATTAATTTCATTAGATTTACACTTGGGAAAAAACCTATTTATTTCCCACTGACATTATCTGTATTAGAGGTTTAATAACACATGTTAAAGATGTAAAACAAAGCTAGAAAAACTGACATTTTACTTTTTTCCTCCAGTTTTTGGATAGGAATGTACAGCTTTTAGTTTAAATTCTTTATATAGTACAGCAAGCAAAATATGACAGTAAGCATAATATTTACTTAAAATACTACAAAATCGTAGAATAATATAAATATGCAGTATTGATTTTATGTATGTTTATTAAGAAAAAATTAACCTAGGACTGAAATCTACCTGCTCTGTAAGTTCCATAAGAAAACTTAAAAGTTTGAATAGGTTTATACAGGTGAAGAAACGTAAAGATAAATACCATGCTTTCTTATTTGCCAGCCACTGATTCAATAATGAATGAAAAACAAGATCAAAATTGGTAATAGTCCTGCACTGCTTGCCTTTGTGCAATTGCGTTCAGACTTGTCTGAATTCAGATCCCATTCTTCAAGACAACTTTTCACAGAACTGGGCTTGAGAGAGCTATTATTACCAAGAAGATTCTTTTCTTGGCTCATTTTCACAGTGGAACAAAGTTTAAACTGTTGTAAACCTGCTGACTAACAGCAATTAAGTTTCTTTTTCCCTAAAACAAATCTGAAGCAGTACCTTCTTTTAAATGTAAATTTGAAACCATTTTGGCTATATGTTATTTAGAGCACTATTTCTGTTTGTTCTTTGACAAAAAATCCCCAATTTTCTGCAGGATTCAGAAAACCAATACTGTCATCGTAGGCCTTTAAGGTTTAAGAAGGTCAAACTGGATAAATAAACCTTAAAACTAGCATTAAAGTATTTTGGTCAACATTACATTCAACATGATTTGTTCATCTAAGTAATAAAGTCCTAACAGTTCTGAAAGACACATTTCTTACATTCAAAATATATTCTGTACAAGAGAGTACAGGAGAGATATGGACTCGCTGCAGAGAGTCCACCAAAGGACCACCAAGGTGCTGAAGGGACTGGAGCATCTCTCCTGTGAGGAAAGTCTCCAAGATCTGGGACCCTTCAGCCCAGAGCAGAGACGGCTCAGAGGGGATCTCCTCAAAGTATATAAATACCTGAAGGGAAGGTGCATAGACGATAGAGCCAAGCTCTTCTCAGCAGTGCCCAGTGACAGAACCAGGACAATGGGCCCACAGAGAAACACAGAAGGCTCCTTTTGAACATCAGGAAACACTCTTCTTTTTTTTCTAAATTGTGAGGGTGAGTGAGCACTGACCTAAGTTGCCCAGAGAGCTTGTGGAGTCTCCATCCTTGGAGATATTAAAAACCCCCCTGGTCCTGGGAAGCCTGCTCTAGGTATCCCTACTTGGGCAGCGGCGGTTGGACCAGAGGCCTCCAGAGATGCCTCTNAGCAGTGCCCAGTGACAGAACCAGGACAATGGGCCCACAGAGAAACACAGAAGGCTCCTTTTGAACATCAGGAAACACTCTTCTTTTTTTTCTAAATTGTGAGGGTGAGTGAGCACTGACCTAAGTTGCCCAGAGAGCTTGTGGAGTCTCCATCCTTGGAGATATTAAAAACCCCCCTGGTCCTGGGAAGCCTGCTCTAGGTATCCCTACTTGGGCAGCGGCGGTTGGACCAGAGGCCTCCAGAGATGCCTCTCAACCTCAGCCATTCTGTGAGTCTGTGGTTCTTTGACTGAAAGAAGCCTTAGCGCTTGCCAACTACTTTGCATTATAGATTGATATTATGCCATAGTCAAAACTTGTGGAACCAGTTAAATTAAAACATACAGGTAACACTATTTTGAAAATACAAAGATCTGAAAGAAATGGATGACCTTCCTCTTTTAGCCTTTTACCAGTACAATGACATAACTTCTTACCCAGTTACATAGCTTTAAAAAAACTGAGATGTTCCAGAAAGAACAAGAACCAAAAGAAGGACATATTTAAAGCCTAAATTAGTCAAGTGCCCTGTTTTGATATAAGTACCATAAGTACACTGATAATAATCAGTGAAGAAAAACAAGTTGGGTCTCTGTATATAAGCTGTATCACCCATCCAAAATTTGTCCCTAAGTATGAAACTCCCTCTCCACACACCACTTTAATATCTCTACTGAATCTACCTGTGCCTCTACTGACTCTTTTATCAAGCACTATGGAATATTTTCTAATTTCCCTATTAAATACACTCTGGTTCTTGCTTACTGTCCTTTCTTCCCTTAAAAGACATGAATTGCAGAAGTTCAGAACTGAAGGTTACATCTTAATAAATGCTTACTCAATTGTATTCCAACATTTATAGATTCAAATTCCATTTGGCAGCTATTAATTAGAGCCCAACTCAGAGTTTGTAGGACAGTGTATTCCACAGAGCTGAGATACAACACTTAAAAAACCATGGAGGTCAGATGACAACTTCTTGGCCTGAGATGTCACATGCAACACTTGAGAAACAGTTTACTTTGGAGATATTTGTTGCTGACATTATAGAAGATGCTAGCAGTTAAACTGATTATGTGAATGGTCCAATTTTCAAATCCCATGAACTCTGGCAGTATAGTTAAGAGATTTTCCTTCTATTTGGTAGCTGCAACACTGTACAAACTTCCTTAAAATCAAGATGACCTTTACTAATAACTGTTCCTTTTAAGACAGTATAATTAAACAGAAAAATTCATTATGTATAGATGTAAAGATGAAAAAGGAGAAAATCCTGTTAGAAAAATAACAAGATTAATCCATTTTTAACCTATATTTCTATGCCAACTTTGTTTCTGAACTGCTAGGGCCTTTGATGTGCAACAGAGTTGTTGCACAAGGAACATAACAAATGCAACAAACAGAATATGCCAGAACTTTCCTTTGTTGTTGTTGTTGTTGTTTTATTTGGATAGCTTTAGTAACTGCTGCATTAGCCAGATACAGGCTGCAAGGAAGGTCCCAGGTGCACACATGAAGTCTCACGCGTCCACCTCCTCCTCTCCTACAATCCTGCCTAGCTTCACTCCCACCCCCATCCAGCTCACTCTCCACTTCTCTGCCCTCCTACAAGCACACAGTAGGACTCCACTCCCTCAAGTGCTCAGCCAGCTCATCAGCGATGACCGCCTGCACAGAAACACCCCGCTGCCCAGGTCAGCCCCCACACCAGCAAGCCGCCTACATACAGGTGATGACCTGGGCTGCAGGGTGGAGTTCTGCGTGCTGGCCATTAGTGACAGCCAGAAGCCGCTTTCATGGGAGTATTTGCCTTGCAGATCACTGACGCTGCATCATCACACACAAACACTCCTCTCCACTGCGGCCAAGAGCTGCACCTATGGCTATTCTGAAATTGCTACATACCACAGCTGCACATCTGGCGCTTTGGGAACCTAAAAACGAGTCAGCCTCATCTGATACACCTTTGTGGGTGAAGGCATATTGCCCTGGTTCTGCTCCAGGAGATCATAAGCATCTAAACATTTACCGTTTGAGAGGAGGAAGAGAGAAGAAAATCCCTTGTCACAGAATGGTGCTTTGCCTGCACAAGAACAAGCAGGCAAACGGGCTCACGAGCCTTAATTACTTTAGGTAGATGCTTTTTCAAGATCTCTCTCCGGGTCCCCAGGATGCCTTCTGTGACATATCGTACTTCTCGGTAAGTTTCTCTGCAAGGCTCTGGGCTTGGGACAAAACAGGGCAGAGTTGCGGCACCGGGAGCGGGGCGCGAACAGCGCTCTGGGCGGCCCGGCAGGCGGAGGCGGCGCCGCCATCCCCGGGCAGCGCCAGCGCGGCTGTTCCCGGGCGGGGCGGGGGNAAAGAAAGAAGGGGCGAGTGACGCGGGGCCGGGTCGGAGCAGCTGCGGCCCTGCGTGTCCGCGGGTGGCCAGGATGGATCACCACCAGCCCGCCAGCCGATACCAAGTGGTGAGTCCCCGGCGAGGCCCCGCTCGCCCCCGCTCGGCTCCTGGGGCACGGAGCGGCCGGGCCGGGCCGCCCTTCCCTCGGAGCTCTGGCGGCGCCGCCGGCGTTTGCCCCGCCGAGGGGCCCTCTCTGGCGGCAGGGCCGTGCTCGGGCAGCACCCCCGGGCCGCTCGGGCAGCCGCCCCTGCCCGCCCCC
>VXBX01005992.1:249439-314662 GCA_013400415.1 Scytalopus superciliaris | reverse complement strand
CCCCTCGCCCTCCCGCCGTGCCGGCTCCGGTGGGTTTCCCGGCGCCTCCCCCGGCAGGGAGGGGCAGGGTCTGGCCTCTGGTTAATACGAGCCGAGGAGCGAGGCTCCGGCACCTGATAGTCCGCAGCTGTCTGGCACTGGACAGAGCGTAAGGCCTGGATGAGGGTGGGATGTAAAACGCAGGAGACTGACCTTCAGCCAGCCTCTGTGTGTGTGTGTGTGTGTGTGTGTGTTTTAATGCACACTGTCTTAAGAACGGTCTTCAGTGCTTTGCAATTCACCGAGATTTATTTTAAATGCCTGTTCTTTCGTTCCTGAACTTCACTATGGAAATAATACTTTAGGATGTAAGGATTTTCCTCCTGGCCGAGTTGACCGTCCTGCTTGTTTCTCACAGTCATTAGTTTAGTGTCAATCATACTCAAAATATATAAGCTGTTCTGATTATTGGGGGCAAAAATGACCTGGGTGCAGTCAGTGTCCTCAAAAGTTCCAATTTTAGCGTTCAGTTCCTTGTACTTGATGGCCTTGCTGTGAATCGGAAGGTATGGAAGTCTGAAATCTTTGCTACTGTCTGTAACTCAAATTTCTCTTGCAATCTTCTAGCTAAATCCTGATTTATTTATCTCGGTGTTTGTGTTTTAAGGCATGAGCAGTGAAAAGAATGTCCACAGAAGTAAATCACGTTTACTTCTGTGCACATGTAAATACTCATATTCAGATTCTTCCTAGGTTATGATTTAAGAAAAAGTAATGGCAAAACCCTTTATTGTATTTGGAGTATTTATTTGGATAGTCTCACAGCTCTGCAAATTTCTGTATGCTTTTGGGCACTTATAAACAGGGTTTGTCATGTAGCTGATGAGCACACCAAGCACCCTGTGATTACGAGTGACCTGTGCCTTAAGGTTGCTGGTTGGTTGCCAACTGCTTTACAGGCCAATACTTTCTAGCACACTTCTTTTCCTGCACCATTTTTCCATAACTTGAAATCAGTGGGAGTCCTAAAGTCATTCCTT
Organism: Scytalopus superciliaris; assembly: GCA_013400415.1. Classification (NCBI taxonomy): domain Eukaryota; kingdom Metazoa; phylum Chordata; class Aves; order Passeriformes; family Rhinocryptidae; genus Scytalopus; species Scytalopus superciliaris. The sequence continues at coordinate 313,643 of VXBX01005992.1, read as the reverse complement.
CTTCTCTGCTACCCAGAACAAAAATGCTGGCAGGCCCATTTTCTCAAGAGCCTGCAAACACTATCTTCCCTGAGGCCTGAAGTAACCTGGGTATGTTTTAAAGGCCTTAAAAGCATATGCTATTAAGCTTCGGACAGATAGAAAGGAAACTATTTTAGTGCCTCAGAGAAGTTCAAAAAAACATAGTAAGATGGAATGAAGAAATGGTTTGCCTTTAATATTTCTGTGGTACATTTGTTAGGAATTTTCACTGCTGGTGCCCAACTTTGCGTAAACATGCTTTGGTGTGGCCTTCCAAAAGGGCTTATCTTACTATTTGACTGCATGAGTTGGCCTCCTCAGTTCACTGTGTATATTAAACTGCATGGTCAATTTGTGGCACTGAATTTTGTTACAAAAGTGTTTTCTGAAGCCTGCATAATTACAACGTACGAAGTTTTGTTGACTTTTTTGTGAATCAGTCTGATGTAGTCCAGAGTTTAAAATACAACCTTACTGTTTACTGCCCCATAGGAAGGAGTATGTTGTTTTATTTTCTTCGTTATATCTGACTGAGATTGAGACTTTTGTTACGTTATTAATTTACTGGTTTGGATCATAGAATGTAAGGAGCAAGGCAATTGCAGATATACTTAATTAGTGCCTGATTATTCAACCATGTGATCTTAAGCATTGTGATGTATTTGCTTACATAATGGCTGTGATAGGTACTAAGCAAAAGATCACTGCAGATTTCATGGTTGTGTCCTAGTTAAGGACAAAATATAGAAGAAAAAGAGGACTTAATGTGGCTAATACCACGTTTTATGAATTTAGTTTTATGAATATCCAACTCCTTAATGCTAAGCTTTTGAAATCTGTCCAGTTCTGCTGTGCTCACTGTATGTCTTTTTTTTTTTTTTTTCCTCCTTCCTCTCATGAATAATAATAATAATAATAAACACTTGTACCCATTCTGCTTTTACTTCTGACTGATCTGTTTGGTCCTATTCGGGGCAAGTTCTCATCTAAATAGAAGGAATTGTAGGTGTATATTATTATCAAAAGAATTACTGACTTATGTTTCTATGCCTGGCCCTGACAGTAGCACTTCAGCAAAGCTGAAGGAGCTATCTATCTCTATTTGTGGTTTCTCCAAGTAAATTAATCTACAAGACTGTTAAGACTGGCAGGCACTTTAATTTTGAGCTTTAGCACAAAAAGCCAGTTTTATGACTTCTTATGAAACACAAAATGTCTGATCATAAAACTAACCCTGAGCTTTTCTTTTTTTTTTTTCAACTGTATCCAAAATAGCTCTAAAGCTTAGTTCTACATCTTGTTTTTCCTTGTGTCTCTGCATTTTTTTTTACAGAGCAGTTTAAAAATGTTCAAACCAGGCAGCTGTTAAAAGCTGGTGCTTGGAATTGCAGGAAAGTAAGTGTTGTGAGCAAAGAGCAAGGCAGTACGTCAGCATTACGTAACTATCTGCCGCGGGCATGAGTGATTTGTATTGCTTTCTGCCCCTCCTTTTCTGTCCTCTCTTCATAGGACAAAAATACAGCTAATTGATGGGTAAGAATTTGTCATGCTTCCCTGCAGGAATTTGACTTTAGAAATTAGCCAACCTTTGTTGTCTTGCTTTACTCCCCTTTTTTTTTTATTTTCCTCCTTAGATGCTTGCATCACTGCAATCATGTTGGTAAACGTGTCTTAAATTGAACATTTGACATTCCAAGCAGGTACAGTCAGTTCAGCTGTGTCATTTCCTTATTGTAGTTTTTTCTGTTTCTTCCCCTCTTCTGCTTGTTGTTGGATAAGGTATCAACTTTAGGAAAATGATAATAAAAATTCTTCAGAAATCATTATCCTGATTGTTTCACCTTCTTGCTCTTTGTCATCTGACCTTAATTTGTGCATTACTATCTTGTTTGAAATGTCTGTTCCCAGTCCAGTCTGTTTGCAGAAAAAGTGATTGGGTTGATGCTTTGTGAATCCGTACTGAAACAAAGAAAAAGAAATGCAGCTGTTTTCTGCAGTGCATAAAGCTGGGTGAGCAACTGAGCATTAAGGCTGAGGATTGCTTTTTTTACTGTGAAATGTGGTTTTCCAGATAACTGAGTCATGAGGGAAGACTTCACATGCATATGAGTGATTTAGGCATGGAAATCATATTGAGGGCTGCAGGAATTATGTGCTGTACTGCTCAATAATTATAATAAATGCATCGCTGCCCCCAGTCTGTCTTGAGTAAAGTTTTAGGCAACCAATTTGAGGTCAGGTAGTGATGAGTCTTTGACTTTGTGTTTTGTCAGAGCTAGATAGCTAAATGATAAAATGGGTATGTAACAAACCAGGTTGGATGGAGCCAAAGGCAGCAGTTCACAGGGTTGTCAGTTATGCTGTTACTGAACTTGCCATGCTGCTGTCATACTTGGGCTTGGTGGGATTTGTAAGTGATGTGAGAGACAAGACACTGAGATGTCGGCCTGCTGTTGTACAGCACTATACAAGGATAAAGAAATTGTGATTTTTTTTTTTTTTTTTAAAGGTGTGTCAATCTTGTATGAATATAAGTTGTGTGTGCTTTTCAGAAATGGGGTTAAGAGATGAAAATTTGTACTGTAAACACTTAATGGCAAAACACAAACACAGACAAGGCTTTCTTTTATCTATTTGTTAACTCCATTGTTGCCGACTCTTTACTCTCACAATGTTATCTGGTTAAAAACCTTAATCAAAGTCAAATTGCCTTTGTAACTCTTGTGAAAGTCAACCTACACAGGAAATGTGAACAAAGAAAAATCTCTTCCTCCTTCCTTTCATTTCAGGGGACTGAGCCTAATAGTGACTGGCAAATAAACTCACAAATATAGTTTATTCTACACCTTTGATATAAAACTGCTAGCTTATATTTAGTATATTTTCTACAGTATTTATTGTCTTAGGTAAACTCTTACGTAACTGGTGTTACTGAACACCTCAAGCTAGCTTAGGTTAGGGACATTCTCTTGCTTTACACAGATATGAGATGACGTTGTAACTGGAAGATAAAATACTGCATCTGAAGGACTAAGTTTATAATACTGAAAAGTACTGAGTAAAGATGCATTAAGTGGTAAATGTTACTGTTGCTTGTTTGTGATGGTTGCACTGATATTTTTAGTTTAAATCATTGAAGATACAATTTTTTGTGGCACTGACTTTCTGATATGAAACACCTATCATGGACTTTTAATAGTTTGGAAAAGCAAATGAGGATCTCCTGAAATGAAGTAAATGGTGCTTTCAGACAATGGTCTGTCCTTACTTAGTAGTTTTTTGGAATGTAATAATACACATTTTAAATTTTGAATTTGCTTTTGTAATACTTTTACCTGTGACAAATTTGTCTATTAAACAGTAGTTTTTTTCTTGAAGGAATACCTTTACTGTTTTCATAAATATTTTCCCGTTTTTTTTTTTTTTTAATGAAGAATCCTGCTACAAACAAGAAAAATTATAAATGTTGAGATATGTTTACAGGTACAGTAGTGATGCAGTTAATAATTAATAGAACAAATTTTACATTTTTTTAATTTTTTAGTTAGGTTTCTAAATACTTTCACATATTATACAAACAAGAAAACAAACCTCGAATCTCTCTATACTGGACAAGTGCAATCCTTTCTCTCTACTCCTGTTTATAAATTTAAAGCATGGTGATTTAACTTTTTGTGTTGCTGTCACTGATTTTTCAATCTTTTTTGGAAGACCACACATGAAACATCCAGATCTGCAGCTGATTCATTGGTATAAACACTGCCTTACTGGTACATCAGGAATATCTGCTGTTACAATAGCTTTCTGGTTTTCACGTGGGCAGAGTTTGTGGCATATGGGCAGCTTCCTTTCTTTTTGTCCTGAGCACACAAGGACGTAAGCTATGTTGCATGCAAATTGGTGTAGTTATAGAGAGCACCCATTTTACCAAACTGAACACAACAAAAAAACTGTTTTTCTAGAGCTGTTGATAGGCCCAAGTCTTAAGGTTTGATCTGTGCAGCAGAAGAGGTTAGGAACAGGACTGGCCTTTCTGGTGACAGCAAGCTGTTGGTGTGGCTAAATCTATCTTGTGAAACTGGGATTTTTAGATTCTTGAAAGATGCATAAAGCCCAAAGAAAGAGGTACCTGATCTGTGCAGTGACACAAATTCAGGTAATGTAAAAGGGCAGCTGCAGGCTGTGTCACGCATGCCACATCTAATAAGTCTTCTAATCCTATTGGGGAAATTCAGTAACATGAATAAAATGCCTTCAAATAGCAGGGTTCTTAGCAGAAGAACCTCTCAGCTGTGTTATGGCCAAGCTAGATGTTCTTTTCATGCTAATTTAAAAAGGAGAAACTGTAAGCCCTCTCTGTTTGTATTTGAAAAATGTGGTAGGAACCGCATCAGGATAATCTCAGAAGTCAAGTGCTACATTAATACAAAATGTTACTGGAAGTCTTCTGGATGGGGAAGATGAGTTACTTTTGGCAAATAGCTAATTCTAGGGTTATTTTGAAATTTTCTTCCCCATGCTACTGTTGAAAAAAACAGGGAAGATGTGGCAACCGGTAATGTCATCACACAGAGCTTTGTAAGACCTCAATGCTCAATTTACAGTCATAGATTTGAGTGTTGTGTTAAGTTTTGTAGCCTCAAACCTCTTCTTAGACTTCAAGTGCATCAGCTACTTTGGCAAGGGGAATGAACAAATGGATGTGTACCAATACACTCAAATTAGGCAAGCCATTTTCAAATGGAGAAGCAAAGTAATCCGAAGAGATTATGAGTACAAGAAGACTGAAAAAATTGGCAACTTGTTAGGGTGAAGAGGCACTGCCAACTTTTCCTGCTGAAAGTGAACTACTGTACAGCCAAGACTGTGGGTTTGAGCTGCCTCAGGCTTAGGTTTCCCACTTCCTGGGCAAGTACTGTCACAACTAGCTGGTATTAGTAAAAGGGGCAACCCCTTTACCAGCTGTGTTTTTAATGAAAATGACTAACTTTTTCTGTTTGTGCTGAAGTCATGTCAGGCTTGCACAGCCTTCACTCAGAGCAGTGTCAAGCTCTTGAGATTTATAGTCAAAGTGGAAAATATATTTTCATTTTAGCATTTAACTTTTTATTCCACTTGTGCATTGTTTCCATTATTACAGGCTGAGTTTAGCCTAAAACTGAAGTAGTCTAACTTACTCCTCCATAACTCTATAGCCAAAACGTTAGGTATTGAGTCATTCCCCCTCCCAGCCACATCCCTGGCTGTCCCTCCAACTGTGTTTGGAATGGACAGAACAATTTAGAAAAAAGTCCCGTAAACTTGAGTGATGTAGACACAATAAAATCTGGTCAATAAGCTGTATATAACTTTATTTTTTTTTCTTTTTTTGTAAACCTCTTTTTCTTTTTCTTGGAGTTACTAGGTGCTTGGCAGAGATTCGTTATATTTCTTCATATAAAATGTGGATTCCCAGTAAAAAAACATGGTCTTCTTACTACTGTGTGGTAACTTAACATATTCACAAACATAGTTTGTCCATTTTAGCTTTGAGGATATTTTACCTTTTGACATTAATCATCTTAATGTTCACTATTGTTGATGTAGGAGAGATCAGAATCATGTCCTTGGTAAAGATGTATATGTAGCTAGAGCTATTGAATGCACTTTTGCTTTTCCTAGATTAATCTGAAAAGGTTATATAGAGCAGCCTTGAGGGAAGGTTATTGCCAAGAAGATGATTACAGTAGCAGTTATCTCCTTATTGCAGAAAGAAATTGAGGGTTCTTATAAAGGGGCACAAGCTCATGGTTGCTTTGGTGATAGTGTAATTAACACTTGCCTTCTTTGAGAAATGGATGGTGCCTTTGGTAAACCATGAAACAATTGGGATAGGAGTCTTAGGTGGTACTGAGGCCAACTGTCCATATTGATCATGGTACTTTGAATCAATTATCATATTTTGAAATTTAACAGTAAAAATCCTTGAGGTATTTTTGAAGCAGTAAGGGTCTTAATTGAAATATCCAGAGTGGTGGTTACAAAATTGACTTGAATTGAATGCATGGAATAAATGGTTAGGAAAAAGATTTGCACCAAGCTGTTTACTCCTTAAAATCCTGTTCCAAACTCTATGTGCTTAATTTAAACAAACAAGCTGGCCGCTAAAGCCCTGCAGTGCTGGGCCACAGTTGATTTTGAAGTGTGGTTTATCTTCCTTTCTGACATGCTTCACTCTCTAGCACTTTTTTTTTATTATTTTTTTAAATAGTTCCTTTGCTTTACTGATAACACTGATTTGGTTATATTCTGCTGTCTTCCAAAGAAGTGAACTTCCTTGCACTGCTGCTTTTTTATTTTGTTATTCTGGTTTTGTTCAGCTGTCTCTTAATCAAACAGCCTGCTGGAAAGTGCCTGTTTTCAGGTGTGTATGTCACCTGTCTGGAAACTGAGAGGTCCAGAGAACTGTCCTTTGGGCAACATACTTTGCTTTACAATGTTCAGTCAGCACCCTTTAGTAGTAGGGTTGAAAAAATTCCATACTACCTGTTGAAACATAAAAATGCTTTCTTAAAAGAAAGAAACTTGAATGTTTATTGGTGTTGTCCAAGTTGTGTTTGCCATTGCTACTTAACTTTATTGTGAGTCCCATGGTGGATGGAAGAGAAAGAAGATCACGAATCAAAAAGATAGTATTTCAGAAGAGCCTGTTCTTGCAATACACAATGAGTGTGTTCAGCTGGTATTGTGTATGTGGGGTTTTTTTTTACGCTGTTGAAATTTTTGTCTGTATTCTATAAATCGAGGAGCTTGAGTACTCCGTTGCCAGTTACTAAGAAAATTACTTATGCTGAACAAATCAAGCATGATTGATCCACTAATAAGAATAGAGCTTGTTCTTATGGATTAGTAATATCCTCTGATTTGTATTTAATTATTGATTTAGTTTTGGCCTTCTATGTACTGTTGAATAGGAAACTGTTCTGCTTGAGTGGCTTTTTTTACGTACACGTGATAAATCCCTTGCTTGTCGATAAGCTTGAGACTTTTGAAGTTTTTTGTACATTTTCTGAAGAATTTTCAAGGACACTTATGCATGGTACAGGAGACACAAACTTGAATCCTTTTTTTCATACTTCAAATCAGGGCCCTAAGGTGAAACTGTATGCTGCTTCTGCAGCTCAGTCTCCGTGATACTCCTTCAGGAAGAAACTCCTCTTTGTTACTCCCCTGTAAAATAAATTAATCACTTTTAGCATCCTCCTGCATTGTCTTTGTTTCTGTGCTTGAGCTTTCCCACTGTACTTTAGGTGAAATATGCATACTATATTTAGCATAACATTCATCTTTTTCAGTCAACATTGAATTTTGCAGCTGAAATGAATGTTGGCTAAAATGGAACCTGGAACTAACTGTTGAATATTGAGTTTGCTATTGGTGACAGCCCTGTCCCATTTCCTAATTTTACGGATTTTCTTGTTGCCTCTGTTTTTACAGTTTGTGTGTTGTGTATGTTCTGTGTGACTTTAGAGTGACTGGGATCTACTTTCTGTACTAATTCTATAGAGCTGCTGGTAAGTAAAGACAACTTTATGCTTGCAGTCCTGTTACTGGTGGTTTGCTTAAGCTGTTGGTTAGTGGCAGCTGCCAACAAATCCTGATGAAACATTGTCCATCATCAGGGAAGATAGTGAGAATGACCAGGAGCCACTGTATGAAACCTGGGACTTGCCCATATGTTAGGTATTGTATGCAGTTTTGATCTCTCACAAGAGGAGCCTAGAGGAGCTACAGAAGGTAAAGGGAAGCAGACTATAAAAGTGGTGTCTGAAATGGGTGGTGAGAGTTGGAAGTGGTCAGTGCTTACAGAGTCACTGAGGCAATGGATAGACCAATTATGGAGCTGTTACACAGCAAAGTGTGCAATATTAAAACTGGAGAGCACTCAGTGAGGTCTGACTTAGAAAAAAAACTGCACAGGGAGAAGTGAACATATGCAGTTTGTTAATACACAAGATTTTAGAGGCAGATAATACTATCAGATTCAGGAAAACAAGTTCACATGCATCAAATCTGTGACAGATGCAAATGGCACAGGCAGAGATGTACGCTTTACCAGCCGTAATATAAGTGCTGTGAATGGTGGGGAGTCTGAGGAAAATAGATTGTGAATAAGTGACTAAGGTTCATGTGCTTGATGATTGTGTTGGAGAGAGAACACTTCCTTAAACTGGCCACTAGTCTCGGTAGCATGCTTCTGTTTTTTCAGTGGCTTTCTCATTTCTATGCAGAAAGCATTCAAGGAGGAGAAGCTCATTTTGTACTTTGTTCATAGAATTTAAACAAGTTCCTCAAGCTGTTCTCGAGTTACTATTTGACAAACAGAAGTCTACGTGATAGGTGGTAATATTTTTAGTAAATTTTAAATTCTAGAGTAGGTCAGAGTTGCAATACCTCATTGTGTACAGGCTTTAGAGTAAGCATTTAAAAAGTTTTTTTTTCTAGAATTTTCTTATGTGAAGATTTGAAAATGTTGGCCCCAGCCATAATCTGTATTAGTATTTAGAGACACCAAGTTTTTGTTGGCAGTTTTCACTACAAATTCCTATGACTATGCAATAGGAATAACTCTAGAAAACTGTGCCCAATTTATAATTTTACAGTAAGTATGAAGTATATATCTGTTTGGATCATACCAAAATTCCGGTACTCAGAAGTATTGCTGAATAGTTCTTCAGTAGGGAAGAAATGTAAAAATTGAGAGAAATGGATATATTTTCAAGAATAAGACCACAGTTCTAGTAGCATTAGTCTTAGAATTTTTACTTTTCTAAAGGAGTTCACATATTTACACAAGGTATGTTCTGATATTCACTTACTAATAGCTCTACTTTTACTGTTAGTGTGGGGAATTGGAAGGCATACATCTCAATAGAAGACCTCAATAGAAGACATAGGGAATGAAAGCAAGTGTGCATGCTGTGCTGCTAAATGTGTAATTAATTGTTTCAATTTGGGTTATAATCCACAAAAAAATGAAAGAACAAGTAAAATGCTACGTATAAGGTAGGCATTGGGATGGAGAGACAGAGAGAGACATCTGTAATGTTTTTACTTTTTCCCTTCACAAAGTTCTGATCACCATTGTTGTTTGTTTGGGATTTTAAATTTTTTTTTTATTAAGGCTTATAAGCTTCTTAGAAAAAACCCCAAAACTTAAAAAACCCAATAGGCTAAAGATTCCTAGTTAAAGAAAAGTGACTGAAATAATTTAAGTATCACTCGTGTGTGTAATACACTTTCACTTGCTACAGAATACTTTATTTTTATACAAGGAGATTAATTCTGATAGAAAAGCCATTCTCTTGCAACTTATCTTTCAACAACATTCAGTATAAATCTCTCTGGATTCTTTTCGGTCAAAGTTTGGCTCCAGAGGTGGTGGGTTTCCATGGTACCTAATCCTTCTTTAGCAGATACACTTGGTATTTCTACACAGCTGTAGAAGGGCAGCAATGGATTTCTGTTCTGCTCTCCTTCTTCTAGTGCAGATTTTGCACCTTTGACCTTCTGACATATTAACTACTGTTGAAAACTTTCTGCAGAGATGCCTCATGAAAAAAAGTAAAATCCAAACCAACCCACTCCGTTATCATGAAAGGACATAGCTAGATCTGGGTGTGTAGTAGTTGACGCTTTCGAAGTAATGGGATGGTGAAGAGAAAAAAATATGGTGTGTATCTGTTCTATGCAGTCAGAGATTCTAATCAAATTTGATCACTTAGTTTTAAATACATAAAAGCAAAAAGGAACTGAAAGTTGTACTTCAGTGTTTCACTGGAATATACTGAAGTACCTTATGAGTTTAATTGCTTAGTACTTCATTATTTGTTAGTATGAGGGCTCACTAGTCCTTAGAGGGTGGTGTTTCTCTGGTGTGTTGTGGCTGTAGCCAGGACTATATTTCAGCAGAGTGTGCCTTTGGTACTGAACTGCAAACAGTTGCCTTCCTACTAACGGGTCTGCATGGGTTCGTGATAGGTTGGTATTAAAACAGTCATTTGAAAAAAAAGGCATGATGTTGTAAACTACATTATTGGTAAAGGATAAAAAACTGATACTGAAGAGAAAGCCAATATAAGTTAAAATATAATGTGGTTTGTTGGGCTAATTTTCCCAAGCATTCTTGTATTCTAGAAAACTGTGAAATACTTCTTTCAAAGGCTACTGTGGATACTTTTTTCCCAAATAAACAAGAAAATGAAAACATTTATTTTGCAGAAGGATTTATTTCTCTCTTCTGCTCTTCAGATTATTTGCTAAGTGTAACTACAGATTATTGGTTTTAGTTTTGATTTTTCAGTGGCTACTAGTGACCTAAATTAGAGCTGATTGATCTTAGTACTNCCGGCTCAGGCAAACAGCCCTTGGAGCAGGCCTCGCTTAACACAGATAAGCCAGGCCTAAACATCGAGAGCCTGTCAGCATGCTAACCCGAGAAGGAAAAGAAAGCAAAAGAGAGAAAGAACACCTCCCCCTTCGGCTTATATACACCTGATTATGTAAAGAGGTGGGATGGAATACTTCCTAGATTTTGACCCTGGTTACCAAAGAAGGCCTACAAAAAACAACCCATCACAGAGGTGGATGTGTGCAAACACGAATTTCGACAAGGCCACGTGTGTAAGGTCCTGTACCTGGGCTGGGGCAATCTCAAGCACAAACACAGCCTGAGCAGAGAATGGATTGAGAGCAGCCCTGCTGAGAAGGACTTTGGAGGGGTGGTGAATGAGGGCCTGGACATGACCCAGCAATGTGTACTTGCAGCCCACAAAGGTAATTGTGTCCTGGGCTGCATCCCAAGCAGGAATCTGGGAAGCAGGGTCAAGGGTGGTGATTCTGCCTCTCTACTCTGCTTTGGTGAAACCCTACCTGACCTGGAGTGCTGCATCCAGCTCTGGGGTCCCCAGCACAGGAGGAACATCGACCTGTTGGAGTGAGTCCAGAGAAGGGCTACCAAGATGATTAGAGGGATGGAATGTGTCTCCTATGAGGAAAAGCTGGGAGAATTGGGGTTCTTCAGTCTGGAGAAGAGAAGGCTCTGGGGAGACCGTACAGCAGCCTTCCAATGCATAAAGGGACTCTACAACAAGAAAGCTGGAGAGGGACATTTTAGAAGGACATGTAGTGATGAGACAGGGGGAATGACTTCAAACTGAAGGAGAGTAGGTTTTGATGAGGTATTAGGAACAAATTCTTCACTGTGAGGGGTTTGAGGCACTGGAACAGGTTGCCCGGAGAAGTACTGGATACTCCATCCTTGGGTGTGTTCAAGGCCAGGTTGGATGGGGCTTTGAGCAACCTGATGTAGTAGAAGGTGTCCCTACCCATGGCAAGGGGCTTGGAACTAATGATCTTTAAGCTGCCTTCCAACTCAATCATTCTATGATTCTGTGAGTGGTGTTTATGGTTTAATGATAAAAGTTTTATGTTTTGGGGTTTTTTATTAAAAATAAAAAAGTAATAGTCAATAGCATAAGCTGTTGAGACTTAGGTGGCATTCAGAAACAAAAGATGGGTAGACAGAGGTCAAAGCCTTTTTCAACATGAACTGTTTTTATAACAGGTTCAGAATTAAATTTTATATCAAGATATTTTTTTTTTGTCTTGAAAATCCCAAGATTAGGATTTTGCTATTTACAGAGGAATAAATCTATTTTTAGACTACTGAAGCTGAAAAATGCAGTATGTGGTTACAAAACAAGCATTTAATTTGCAGTCTGTATTTGTTCAAGTGAAATTATTTTTATGTAGCTTTTTTTTAATGTATTTTTATATCTCTGCTGTCATGCCTCATTTGAAGAGGGCAGTTTAGTGCAGACTTACAAATCACTACAAGTAGGCTGGTGTAAAAGGACTTTGAATTTTTTGGCAAACAAAAGCATCAGGTGTAACACAGTGAGGTGAGAGGCTCCCTGTAAGCTTAATGAAGGTGGTAGCAGGTGGGTTTTTTTTAACAGTGTTACACCTCTCATATTTACAAGAGTATGGTTTCTGTGGGAAAAATACCTGTGTACCAGTACAGAAGATGTCATGAATCTAATGCAGAAACATCAGTCTTAAGTCTGCCATGCCTTTCGCTCCAGTACTAGGAACTGCAATCATTTTTGGTTGGTCTTTTGTCATAATGTGAAAAATTGATAATAGATGACCAAAGTACCACTTCTGCAAAGTGAATATGATGCACCTCTGTTGCCAAGAGTGTGGCTTTTTGTGAAGGAAGTGCATTCAATGCACAGTTTTGCATACAGAGGTTGAACTTGCATTGTCTACTTGGTTGTCTCCACAGTTTTACTTAAAGCAGAATATTAGGTCCAGCATTCTGAATTTCTGTGCACTGTATTAGTTTTAATGCAGTTTGGAAGAACCCATGAACTGGCCAGCGTGAGGTCAAAACTGGAAGACTCAAAGCTTCTTCAGCAATGCAGTATTTGAAAGGTAGAAAAGAGGACATGTTAAAAGTGCTTTGTAGTTTATGATTGCTAATGAGAGTTCTAAGAGTGTAGCTTTATGGTTCCCCAGACAGAACCATCACTGCCAAAATTTATGTAGAAGTTTATCTAAAAGTTATGTTTTGACAAGATGGGCTGGTAATAAAGGTATTAAAGGAAACAGGAAAAGAAAGCTGGCTAGTTGTTTGGGTGTTTTGTTTTTTTTAAATCTGTATGGATTATTTTGTGCTGCACTAAAGAAATTATATAAAGAGCATGAAAAAAGCATATGTTTATAGAAGAAGGATTTTTAAAATGGGTACAATGTGCTATTGAATTTAATTAGGTTGTAATAATTTTATATTGTACTGGTTTCCATAAATCATATTTTATGAAAGGATTAAAGAGCAGCTTTTGAAATGTGCATAAAATCAGGTAACAGAAATTGTGAGTGCTGTTTGTGTTACACTATGACTGGAATTAGCATGTGCTTCTTCAATACACTTTATCAGAACACTATTCTAGTCTTGTGTATGTGTGGTAGAGGTGACGTAAGACATCTTATTATGTATTTTTCCCCTTAATTCTTTTAATGGTATAATTTAATAACTTGCTGCTCTTATACAGTTAGTCACTTCATCAGAAATGAAACAAACTGTTTATCCAGGAAAGCAAACCTTTGTGAGTCAGACAAAGTTACTATTTTCGGGTAAAGGAAAAATGCTAAGTAGAAAATGAGATCTTTCTCCCAGTGTAATTTTTATTTTGATAAGCCTAAATGGTTAAAGTGTCTGCATCAGTCCCCTCAGTAAAACCTTCTGTACTGAGCACTTTCTTGTGGGTCATGTTCCTTTGTAGGCTGTCAGCTGATTTTCAGAGGTTGCATCTGATTACTTTGGAAATAATTACACAAACAAAATAACAGACTTAAGGAAATCAATTGTAGAAGGAATAATTTTGTAAATTGTATAAGAATATTTTCTTCTTTAAAAAATTATTAATGTTAGAAAATAAAGATAGCTGTATTTGACACAATATTTTGGTGCTGAAAGGTCTGGCATTGATTTTAACTTCTGAAATGAGATAGTGAATCACTGTTTAGTAGAGCTTTTCTGGGAAGGAAATGGAAGATCGTGTATGGTAAAAATCACATGAAGGCAACTATTATGTTGTCCTTTGCTGTATACCCTTTAGTAGTTACTGTGAGATTGAATTATTGATGGCACAATAGCCATTGCTCCTCAATTGAACTTTGAATTTGACATGTCCTAACATAGAAGTATCTTGAGAATATGAGCTTGTAATGTACTGTAGTTTGAGGACTGCAAAACAGGGATTGAAATACTAGCATAAACAGTTTAAGAGTAATATGTCTAATAATAGGGTACTCCCATTTTTTTATTTTTTTTTTTAATAATAAAGCTCCATATAGTCAGTCAGATACTCTTAAATACAGACTAAGATGTGAAGGAAACAGATTTCTGTGTGACCCGCTTTTAAAATGTGGGGGTGGGGATCAGGAGAAGGTGCTAATTTACAGTTGTCTGTAGTTTAACAGGTTTGGACAATTGTTTTGATCATAATCTTGACAAAAACAGCTGTGTTGCTTACTACCAAATAATGGTTCACTTGGGGCTTGGGAGGGACTGGGATGACAATCTGTGGGTTCTTACTCCTTTAAAAAGTAGGCAAAATATTCTTACTATTGGAAAAATAAAATCTTGGATACTATTTGTATACTTTTCATGTTAAATACCGTTTCAGGTGACATTTAAGTACATAGGATAAGTAAAGCCTTGAAACAGACATTTTCTGTTCCATACAGGGTGTTTTTATCTTGGTTTCTATGGCAATGAAACCTATGTGGACTGTCAGGCCTCTTCTTCCCCTGTCTCCAAGAATAGCTTCTAAATTTACCAGCCAGTATAAGCCAAAATTAAACGTGAAGGGGGAGGCTCAAAGGTAGACAGATTCCTACTGGTTTCAAGCAAGCTAGTGATTCCACACAGGAGAATCAGTGCCCTGTGAAGAAGAGGCAGAGTTGCTACAAGGCAAAACCACCACTGTCTACCCTGCTGGTGTGGGCAAAATTTCCAGTTTACTGAGGCAAGTTCTGCTGCAGTTGTGGAGTTTTATTGCAGAATCACAGGATATGCTGAGTTGGAAGTGACACACAAGGATCATCGAGTTGAACACTTAGGCTTGCACAGGACCATCCCCAAGAGTCACACCATGTGCCCTGAGAGTATCATCCAAACGCTTCTTGAACTCTGTCATTATTCTGTTTTCTTTTTTTTTTACCTCAGCAAATTAGTCCCCTGAGAGGAGCTGAAGTTAATGCCTTGAGGAGAAACTAGGAGACAGGACACTTGAATGAGAGGCAAAAAAAGCTGGTTTCTGTTCACGGAACAACTTATGTTTATTATTGTATCTGTAAATGCTCAAGCCACTTAATCCAATTCTGGTAATTTTTTTTGTTTGTTTGTTTTTTTTCATTAAAGGAGTCAGAATTTTTCTTTAAGTTGCTGCATTAGGTTAACCTTGATGCCTTTCAGAATTTCTCAAAGGCCTGTATGGTAGAAGAGAGGATAAATAGAAATACTTGGTTTCTGAATATGAGTCCTAAGAAATAAAGACATTTTGAATGCACTAAAGGGCATAATGGGACTCTTTTGTATGAAGCCCTTAGGATAGAGGGTTTTTTGACAATTTCCTAATTGCAGTTGCTATAACAATTGAATAACTTGTTAACTTTGTCTTTGAAGGCAAGTAGTCTCATGTGCATGCTCTTGTCTGATCCTCATGTTACTGCATCATTTACTAAATTACTTCACTGTTACTATGTTACAGATAATGTGGAGAAAAGTAACTTTCAAGAAAGCTTAACGAAGGCAAAAATTAAAGATCTTG
This sequence comes from Scytalopus superciliaris, assembly GCA_013400415.1. Lineage (NCBI taxonomy): Eukaryota > Metazoa > Chordata > Aves > Passeriformes > Rhinocryptidae > Scytalopus > Scytalopus superciliaris. Next base: position 298,242 of record VXBX01005992.1, on the reverse strand, counting down.
TAGTGGCAAAGTGAGTTTTTTTTTAAGTAGTGATACGCTCTTTGACAGATGAGCTGCCTGAGGATCTGTGTCTTCAGAATAGTGACAGCACATACTATGGCTTTGTAAGGGAAAAAAAAGTTGCAGTGGTTGACGTAGAGGGTGACAGGAGAAGAAGAATGGAGGTAACAGGCTTTTCTTCTTCCCCTGCCTGTAGAGCAGGTTGTTGTGGTAGTCAGAACTACACACACATCCCAAATAAGTGTCAGTGTACCAGCCATCAGTGTAAAAACTGGGCCACTAATGTTTTGCTGTTTTTATCTTTGCTAATCAAATGACAGTTTTATTTAAGAATGGGTTTATTTTGGCTTTGTCCGTTGCAATACTAGATCTTTCTTGTGAATAATTGTACTTAATTTAGAACCATAACATTTGTCATTCTCAAATTATTTTTCTGACCTGTTTGACCTTTTTAGAGTAGAGTAATTTGTATTCTCACTTGCTTTCTCTATCAGTAAATATTTTAGTTATTTTGAAGTGCTTTTGTTTTCTTTGGCTTTAACTACTCTAAATGGCTATTCATATTTCTCAGATTAGTACTACTTCTGGATCACTGATTAGCCATTAAATGACCTGATTGCTCAGTACCCAGAAACCCTCAAAAATCCCTAACAGTTTCATTGAAGATGACTTCTGAACATCAGGAAACATCTTCTTTTTTTTTTCTTTCTTTTTTTTCTTCCTGATTTTTATATTGTAAGGGTAACTGAGCACTGGAATAGGTTTTTCTGAGAGCTTGTGGAGTCTCTATCCTTGAAGATACTCAAAAACCATCTGAACGTGGTCCTGCACAACCAGCTGGGGGTGTCTCTCATTGAGAGGGGTCTCAGAGGCCTCACTGAGCTAGGTCGCCTCAGTGGTCCCTTTCAACCTCAACCATTCTGTGAACTTTGGTATAATCTGCATGATAAAACAATTCTGTTGTTTTACACTACTTAATAAGAAATTGAGCATTCTTTCTTCTCAGACTGCGCTTTTTGCAATAATCTGATCGTACTTTGGCTAATAGGAAATTAATGTAGTTGCATTCTTAACGTCTTTGTTATTGAACTAATATTTTTCTGTAGGGTGGTCATACAAGTTACCAATCTGAAGCTATAGAATTCTTCTTTTAGATTTGTTCAACTGATTTGCTGGTCTGGGTTTTACACATGGTTCTTCAACTATTGCTTTCTAGTCATATCTTGTAGTTTATGCTACCGGGAACTAACAGTTTCTTGTTCAGTTCTAATGCGTTTTCTCAAAAGTTTGATTCATATTGTAAACACTAATAAGCTAATAAACACTAATTAGCTAAAATAATTAAAAATACCTTGTCTAAGAAAAGATCTTGGTTGCTGTATCTGAATTTCACAGTTTTAATCAACATTCTTGCTTATCCAAATTCTTGTTTCTGTATATGCTTAATTGGACATGTCCTTTTAAAACTGCATCTTAATAAAACCAAAGAAACCAACTAGCAGCATAAAATTTTATAGGGAAAGATTGTTTCTAGAGTGTAAAGAAAAGCAGAATGTTCTGAAAAGTCTTAGAATTTTCATGGACAAGCTCTTTGACAAGATGTAAGACAATGAAAATCCCAGTTACAGAAGTAAAAATTTGTCTTAATTTTATATTTCTCCTAGATCAGTACAATAAATGATATTATTTCTCACCTGTTGTGTTTAAAAATGGGTTAAGACATTTTATGAATGTATTTAAGAACAAAAATGTAATGGTATTAAAGTATTCATATAATAGTATTTTCCCATATAGTAAACATTGAAAACTCCAGATTTTTAAGACTCTCTGAACATCATTGATGAGAAGAAATCCACTTCTGAAAAAAAGCAAGGCAGTTGAGATTATCTTTAGTTGTTTGTTTAAAAGCATTTAGTAGTCAACTATGCTAGTAGTCAACATGCTGTTTTGCAAATATTTCTTATTTTGTTGATGAGACTAATTTTCTTTCTCTTTGGACATGGTTCTGCAAGTGTTAGGTTAGTGTTAGGAAAGTATTCTCTGCTTCTGAAATTTGTGTTTTTCTTCTAAGCTTCACAATGAGGATGACCCCCCAGAATCTTCAGCAGCTGAGCAGCCCTCAACGTCTACAGAGACTACGCAGACTCCCCAGACAGCAGCCTTATGTGAAGCAGATACTTCCCCTCCACCTTACTGTAGCATAGCTGTGGAAGCAGCTGCAACCTCAGGTATTTTTGTCACATAGCAGCTTGTCAGGGAGGAGTGTGTATGAATGAGCACTTGATTCAAAGTGGTACGATGCTGTGTGCAAGGGAAAAAAAAACATACCACCATTGCAGTAAAAAGCCATCCTTTCATGTACAGCCCTTTGGTTTTTTCAGAAGAAGCACACTTCTAAATTATGTTGATTGTTCCAAATTACTAGACTAAATGGATATTCATTAATTAGTATAATAGGTTTTATTTAAGTCTGTGTGTAGTTCACTTCCACATTTAATCTACATCTAAGTAGTGCTCCGTTATTAGACCTAATTAGCAATTTTTGTTGTCTCTTTATAAAAAAACTCCTCAAACTTCTTAAGTGTAATGCTGTTCGGTGAAAATATTGCCACAAAAGGTTAATTTTGCTTTAAAGGCTCTTGATAAAACTTCTCATGAAAAATGAGTAACAGGAGTCTCTTTATCCATTTATTTGCTGCTCTCTTTCTCATGGGATTGTGACTTTTCCTTGGGATACAGGAGATGTAACAGCAGGCAACATCGAAGTTCCTGTTTTAAGTAAAGTTGCATGGATTTGTGTCTCCCATATGCCAAATAAATATTTTAGGAGAAACTGCCAACCTAATTTTTTTAATGTTGGTTAAAAGAGCAGTTTCCTGTCCCTGTCCTTTGAGACAGTATTTGCAAGTATAATACATAGCTATGCAAAATTATCCCCATATATTCCTATATATAACATCCTTGTGTTGGTGTTCTGACAAATCTGTTGACCATATGACCTGTTCTGACAAATCTTTACCACTTAAGGAATCTTGTTACAAGCTATTGCTGGCTGTAGGAGGAAACTCAAGGCATATTTTAAGAAGTTTTTAATTAATGTTGTTAATAATTCTATGTGATGATGTTTTGCATCATAATGATATATGTTGCATATTGTTACATGATCATGGTAGGTTGCAATATAGAAGAATGAAGTCTGTGGTCCATTTTGATGGAAGGAACATTTTAAAAAGAATGTGTTGAAATGGAAATCTTAGAAAAACTGATTTTCACAGGGCAACTGGAGTTAGCAACAAGGCCACACTAATAAGAATATAGCATAATTATTACCAAACTGAACAGACTGATATTGATATTTAAAGGCATTTTTTTTATTTTTAGGATATTTATGTGCATGTCTTTTGTATGATTTGATAAAAAGCCTTTTGTTGGAATACTTATGGATAGAACTAAGCAAATACGATTTTTTGTTCATAAATTTTTTGACTCGTTGCCAGCATCTATGTTAAAGTTTCTGCCTTGGGTAGAAGCTAAAAGTACCACAGAGCTGTTCACTGCTTTTTACAAAAATCTTAAAAAAAACACACTTAGTTGAAATACAACTATAATGAATTACAGCCTCTGTAAAAAAAAACAAAACAAAACAAAAACTTCAAAGTTAAACAATTATATGCATGTGAAAGTTAATATTTTTGACATCTTTCTGGTTTAAAAGTATATAAACACATAATTTCTTTATTTTGAACAGAAACACACAATGAATTTTATCCTGTACCACCTCCGTACAGTGTAGCTACCTCTCTTCCTACATACGATGAAGCAGAGAAGGCCAAAGCTGCAGCAATGGCAGCTGCTGCGGCAGAAGTTGCCCAACGAGTAAGTGATATAGTTCTGCTTTATTTCAGTTTTGTGACACGTATTAGGCTAATTAATTATAACAATTGGGCCCAAATTATGACATATTACTAAAATAACAGTGGGCTGATGTTTTAAATATTTTGGATGCTTAGGTTTTGTATAGGTACTGTGAGTTACTTGTAAATTACTGTGAAAAGCATGTCATATTTATTCTTTGAGATGTTGCTGCTTTCTAAACAACTTTAAAAGCCAGATTTTGTCCTGTTTTAATAGTTAATCCAGTATTTTATCAACTTGTAATTAAGTATCTGCTACTAATGCTGCTTTGTAGAGTTTTTGCTGATATTCAGGGTTTTGCATGGTAAAAAAAAAAAAAAAAAGACCAAAGACATTTAGAGAGGAAGGGAGAATTCCAACAATGTGGAAAGGGAAAGACCTCAATCTGTTTTTAAAAGGAAAGGTCCCTGTTGTTTGCTTCATGGTGACTTAAATACTGAAGTTCAAAGTTGCTAAAACAAATAAAAAATCCATATACCACAAGTTATGGGAAACAATAAATTAAATAATGGGAATATATTTAGTGTTCATAGTTTTGTAAGAATTAACATTATTTAGAATACAGTCTTCAAAAATAGAAAACAGATATCTGCAATTAGTGATAAATGTTAGTTTCATGAGCAAATGTCTTCTTTTCTCTTAAGATTTGAAATGTGGAAATTCTGCTGCTTGGTAGTATTGACCATAATATACTATATGCAAATAAAACTTCCAATGCTTTTGCTAAAATTCTCATTCTTGAGATCAAATGTGATTACATTTTGATACACATTTAAAATCTTACTGGCTGCTGAGTGCTTGTGACTGGAAAAAAAACACCTCTGCTCACCCAGCAGGAAGCTGTTCCTTCCTTGACTGCAGCACAGTACTCACAGTGCACAACACTCACTTTAAGGTATGCACAGCTAAAGCTAAAAGTGGATTTATGTAACATGGTCAGTGAAGGTATCACACAAATGTATTTTACTAAATGCAGTAGGGAACCAGGGAGATTTGAATGGCTGTTTGCCAAGTTTCAGCCATGGGCTGATGATCTCCACTTACAACATTTACCTGTTATGTGGTCTCTCCTTACTGCTTTGTGACATAAGTAAAACATATGCTGAAATACTGGTCTGAGTGAAACCCTCAATCTGAAATTACAAACTTGGAACATTAGCAACCTGAACCCTGACTTTTAGGGTACCTGTGATGCTGCAGGCAGGATGTGGAGCTCTTCCAAGATTCTTGTTGCATTTAACTTTGTGTATCTAGAATCCTATGAAGCACAAATTTCAGACATACAAACAGTTTTCCATGACAACTCAGCCTGGGATTCAGTCAAGTTCAAGAATAAAGCTAAAGCAAAAAAAGAAACAAAAAAGCAAGTTTTTTTTTTTTTTTTTGTTTTGTTTTGTTTTTTTTTTAATGTCATTTTAAGCTTTTTTTTACTTTGGAGAACTCTGTCTTAAAAGTTCAGATCACTGTGACAGAAACATCTTTTTCCCTTCTTTAGACAGTCTGCTTCGCTTTAGTCAAACAATTTTTGCAAAGTGAGTTTCCTCAGTTGGTACATACAGATTCAAATTTGGTAAACGTATGGAGATTGTCTTGCTTGAAAAAGTTGAGGCTGCTGATAGATCTGAAGGGGATGGGACTTCAGATGTGCTATTCCCAGAGAACATTCTCAAGTGTTCTGTGTCAGAGTGGGATTACAGAACTAAAAGTAGATACACCTTACGGCTGCTCTTGACTGCTTTTGGTGAAAACATTGGAACTAAGAAATAGTGATTTCTGGTGTGTTCTGAAGTAGTTTTATTATTCTTAACCTTCAGTTAGAAGGGAAGGGGAAAACTGCATGATTCAGTTGTCATCAGTGGTAGGTGGAGATATGAAGGACAGACAATAGCTGAGCCTCCAAAGCTTGCGTGTTATGGGAAGAGCAATCTGGTTTTGGTTGAGCAAGGTGACTGGCTCAAGGTGAACGCAGAAAGATCAGAGAGGATGGGTCTAAGACAAAACAAGAAAAGGTGAGGATGAATGGAGACAGTACAGAGTACTCTGTATGGGCAGAGTACAGGGAGATTTAAATGAGAAACAGAATAGAGAAGGATAAACTGTGACTGGTGGAGAAAGGGACACAAGTGAGGATACAGTGTGGTACTGGGAAAGGAGCTGAAGCTAGTGTGTGAGAAAAGAAGAATAGGGAGGGAAAAGGAATCTGAAGTTAAGAAGCTCTAAGAGAGTTGGATATGGTGACAAAGTGAAAAGTAAACTACATAGTCTGCTTTGCTAGAACATACAGTAGAACTTGAAGAATTACGTGCTGGCACCACAAGAATTTTACTTGCTTATGAAAAATCAGTAGGGACACTATCATTCCCCCAAAACAGAGATTGACTAAAAAGTTCCAGATGTATGAAAGTATTAAGTTAGTATCAGTAGACTAAGTCTACCTGAAAGTCACATTTTTGCTGACTGCTGAAGAGCTCCTTTTCTCTTTCTTTTCTTTTTAATTTCTTTTCTTTTTTTTTTTTTTTTTAATTTTTTTTTTTTTTTTTTTTTTTTTAAAGCAAATGCGTGTACACACACAAGCTATATTAAAGAGTATTAAGATTGCAAAGTTGAGATTTGGGGAAAAAATAGGAAATTCTGAAGCTGAGTTTCAGTTTTGTAGATTATATTAAAATTGTGTGCCAGTGTAGTTTTAATTGCTCTGATTTTAATTACCTTACCATGTGATACTGCAACAAAATTCCTGCCTTATTTAATACTTCTGGACTTACACTGAGATGGACTAAGACTGTGTAATAAAACTTTCTTATTCTGTCAGATGGCTGGAATAAGAAAGAAGGGTCTTGTTAGAGTGGTGGTTTGCCATCTTTGGGGGAAGGATTTAGCTCTGAATACCTGCAGAAGAACAGCTAAGTGACTTAGCTATGTAACAGTAGTGCAGAGTTGAATTGTTTTCTTACTTTCACAAATGACAGTATCTGACTTGCATGTTACAGACTTTGCAAAACATGCAGAAATGATATAACACCTAAATTTTTCAGTTTTTTTTTTTCCAGCCTTACGAAATTAGTGCTCTTACAGATGTGAACTCTGCAGTGTTCTGTGTCTCTAGTTTCTTCCTTGTAAACTGAAGATAAATTACTTCTTTACTGCAGTAATGTGAACAGTTGGAAAAAGTTCAATGTCCTTATGTTACCTTGAGGGATACATGAAGTTGGTAATTTTCATGGTATAGTTCAAAGTGTCCTGTAAAGGTTACAAACCTATTCACTGAGGAAAAAGAGAGGAAAATGGCGTGAAAGGGCAGCACATTTACTAAACAGCTTTTATATTTTTTCCCCCAAATCATGTAGTGATCTAATATGATCATATTAGATAGTTCACCATAGGCCCTGCATTCACAGCGAATATCATAGATAATATATTAACATAATGTGAGCAATCTCAACATTTACTGAAAATTTCAGTACTTGGTTTTACAGGAAGACATTGTGTACAAGCATGAATTCCTTTCAAATGCTCCCAAATGTATCATTGTATCAAAGAAATTGTAGCAACTCTGTGTCATCAGCAGTGACAGCATTAGTTAACCTGGCCTTTCCTTTTCAAATTATCAAGGTCAGTTTAAATGGACAAAAATATTGCTAACAGTTAAATGACCTGTTTGTATGTTGCAATGAATGGCTTTTACTTAATGCTTTTCAGTTGCATTTGTCTTATGTTTTTCTGTTTTTACATGCTTAGCACGCCCAGTTTAGGGAATCTAGGAGTCTGTTTGATGAAATATTCCTCAGTCGTCCAGAGGTATGGTATAGTTCTCTCTAGTTTAGACTTTGCTATGAATTTTTCTGCTGGCAAAAAAATGCTTCTGGGATTCATTGTGCCTTTTTTCCCTCACTATTAATTTCTCCATATTGTTGTGTATGCTGAAGGTATCACTAATCGGGTTTATTAAGTAATTTCACCCTTTTCTCAGAAGTTATTTGCTGTAAATACTGCATTGGGAAGAGTTATATCGGTTTAGTGGTTCTTTACTTGGTTAAAGGTGGTTGTCTTACTATATTCTATGCTAGATTTCAAATTGAAAAAAGTTAAAAAGCATTGAGGAGAAAAAAAACCAGTCCTGCTCTTGCAGAATACTGCAGAGGGCTGTCGTTTATGGGCAGTTAATAGGTTTGACACCAATAGATGCTGTGTACCATTTGATGTTCTTTTGCTTAGAGAAATTAATCTGTGTGACATGCCATTTATGTTGATAATATATGATGTTTAGATGTTTCTCTGGTCATAGGAGCAATAAGTTTTCTGTTCATGCAGATGTCAGCTTACTTAGAAAGCAAGAAATACTGTCCATATTCCTCAACTTGGCTGAATTTGTTAAAAATCAACGTGAGATACTGAAACAGTGTTACATATCTTATAGATCTGTGTGTGTTATGTTACATTCTTCTTACTAAGAAGAAAAAAATATATAAATAAAATATGGAATCTCATTGATAAAAATATCATCTAATAGGAGTATTTTATGAAATTAAGTTTAGCTCTAGCTATCAGCAGAGAGGACAGTCATTCTTCATTGCCTGTTTTCATTACTCAGTGCATGGTGGCAAATAACTATGTTGAAGAAACATTAGGGCAGTTGTCACCAACTAGATCAAATGAGAGCACTGTGAAAGACAAACAGTATTAGTGGGACTTGAGCAGTGGTCAGTTAGTGTTTTCTGTCTGCAGGACTGCTCATAAAACCTCATAATCTTACATTATGTGGATATAGGCTGAATGTGATTTAAGCATGGGGAAAGACTTAATTTTTTAAAACATTCTGATAATTTTCATATGCCAGTTTTTGGAAACAGTAAATAGGACTCAGTTTAATGTTCCCTTTTGATATGGAATGTGATAAATTACAACCTGTTCACACTTAATAACAGTATCTACTTGCAAATGCCTGCTCTTATGTCCTGGCCTGTGTATTGACCTGGATTTTTCACACGTGTAAGCCTTAGAGAAGTCTGTGCATACAGAGCAGGCTGCTAAACTTGGTACTGTAGTTGAGCAAAACTTTTTTTCTTATTTCTGAGGCAGCTTTTTGCAGGGAGTAATTATGAATTGCTTTGAAAATGCCAGTATGAAGTACAGTAGTTGGCAGACAGTTTGAAAAGAGTCCAAAATTATTATATATGGGGTTTTGTAGACCTGTGAAATTAAAACTGAAAATACTTTTTGCTGTTTTGACTTGAAAAAGGAACTTCTGTGGCATTCATTTCAGAGATAAACACATTCAAATGCATCTCTTTGTTTAATGCATTTTCAGCCTGTCCTCCTCTTCCCTTCCCTTCTCCCCATCCGTCTTGTAGCTGCAGCAAAGTTGAGCTAAATAAACTAATGCTTTCATAGTTACTTAAGGTGACCATTTAGGGACATCTGACATTATGTAGAGTCGAATTATAGCCCCTTAAGATTGTTCTTCAACTACCTTTCTGTGCTCCCCTGTGTGCATAGCAGTGTTTTTAAAGTAAGTTACCTGTTAGAGTGTCTTCCTTAATTAATCTGAAATACGGAGCACAGCTGGAATTTCACAGCTATTTTTCTAAGGGTAAGGCTGACTGCCTTGAGTTGATACAGGTCATTGTAGCACATTTTTAACCTAATTTGTATACCCTGGTAAATTATTTTGCTCTGTTGACAAAGGGGAACATATGAATCACATCACAGAGCTTTAGATCATTGTGATTGTTTAATGCCCTAAATTTTAGTCATGACTGTTATTTCAGTAGTAAGTGCTTCTGAGTGAAACAGACAAGTAAATTTCACTTGAATTGATCTTCCTTGATTTCATTTGTTTTTATAGGTAACTTCTTGTCTCAGTTCTAATACGTTTTGTAAATTTAAGCAAAAAATAGGAAAAGAATGTTACTCATGCTTATTGCTGCTACTGACAGCATTACTTAATTTGTGTCATCCTGCATTGTTTTTATGTTACTTATTGAAGTATAAAAATGGTGTTTAATTTGTCTTAGGTTTCATCAAGCTCTCTTTAGTAAGTGCTGTCATTGTGAAAACCTTTACATTTGCCAGTCTGCACTTGGAGGAATGTTTTATCTGTGCATAGAACTGCATATGTAATATATGCCAAGTTCTGTTGAAAATAAAGTCATGAGAAACAAAACATACTCTTACTCTCAGTATTTTAAGGTCCAGTATTTTGACACAACGGGAGAAATCTTTGGATCATTTTGACTAACATCTCTGTTCTCTTTTGTTTAAGTACTGTGCTTTTTGAGTTTAGAAGACTTTAGACACTTTTAATGTGCTTGCGCCCTCTAGTGACCGTAGAGGTTTTCTTTGCTTTGCTTATGGTTTTCTGAGCATTATAAAATTGGTTAGTGCAGTGTTGCTGCATCAGCAATTTATTTCTAAAACGTTTATTCTTTATTTAGGGAAACATTGAAACACTCTTCTGGCAGGAAAACTATAGAGCATATTATGTAATGGCTTTTCAAAAAATTATTTAGTAGCTTGGCTACATATCAAGGCAGTTAACAGTAAAAAGAAAAGAGATGTATGTTGGTTTTGATTATCAAAGTATTAATCTGAAATAATTTTTAGCTTCATTAAAGATGAATAGGCAGTATGTACATATTTCCTGCAGAAACCTTTATAGAAAAGTTGGGCTCTGTCAATATAAGCAACAAATAAGTCTTGTTTTATAGTTATAAATTATTTTTCTTTTAAAATTCCTTGATGTAGGCATGTTACAGAAATGTCAATTTTCTTCTAGCTTTAGAAACATGATTAATACTTTATCCTATAGGTAGTTATTCTAAGCTTTTCACTAAATTATCACTAACCTGTAAATCCAGGAAGAAGAGTATCCACCACGGGATGATTTCAGTGATGCAGATCAGCTTAGAGTGGGCAATGATGGCATCTTCATGTTGGCATTTTTCAGTAAGTTATCTTGTATCCCAGACCTACTGAGGTATATCTTAATTGTACCGTTTTTCTATGGAATATAAAAGAGCTGTGATAAATTGCATTAATGTATTGTAATGAACAGATTTTTCTACCTGTACGCAAATATAAACACTTCCTGTTCCAGATGTGACAANTTTTTTTTTTTTTTGTGGCATCTGTCACAGGCAAGAGGACAAAGGAAAATCATAGTAAATGACTGGAGGCCTAACAGGTCTGCACTCTTACTTATGAAATGTGAAATTCTGTCATCTTTTAGTTGGATCACCAACTTGAATTAAAGACCAGATCACAGAAATCTGGCAATTGATTTTTAACTAGAAAAAAATTAAGAGTGTGATGATATGCTATATAAAAGTTGCTGATGTTAGCATAGTGATTTAAATAGCTGTGGATGGATTTTTGAAACAAATCCAGCCATACTCATTTTCAGGTTAAACTAAGTACTTAGCATATAAAAATACACTCTTTGGGTAACTTCTGGTTGCAACCAGCCCTACTGTAGCTCTTTGTAACATTCTGTGTGTGCACACTGTGCATGTCTTGCAACTGTTGTGATGCATTAAGCAAAGTTAGATTCAGCAATGAGAAGTTATTTCTAGAAAGAAGCTGCATCTGTTTTGCCAATTGCTTATTTCTTTTTGATTTATGAGGATATTTTCCCTTTCTGAAATAAATGTGTTTGACACCCTGGATGGAATCTCAGTGTTGGGGATATGTCTATTCTTTTTAGAATTCATCAAGATGAAAGCTGATTGATTATCCACTGAAATCTCCTTTGTCTTTCAACATATCTCCTAAGTTCTTTTTTCTGTAAAGTTTTTTGCAGTCTCTGTATTTAACTGTTACAGATGCAGGTTACAAAGCTTTCACACTTTTTTTTTTTCATGTTTTAAAGTGTGGTGTTTGCATCTTGGGGTAAAAAGGTATCTGCCTCACATAGCAAATCTATAAATACATTCTTGGGGCAAAGAGAGGTATGACTTCATTTCTCTTTTTCCCTTTATTCTCTCCTGCCCCCTTCCCTATGTGCTATAACTTTTTCTGTTTAACCTGTTTAGGTTCTGTATTGTGGGAACTTGCTTTTAAATCCTGGTTCAGACCTTCATTAGCACTGTACTTAGAGGTCAAGGGGATTATTGGCTTTAATGTGTTTTAGGTCCTTAAAGTCACAGTTGTCCAAAACTGCATGCCCAGAACTTTGTATCTACCTTCAAGAATGCAGACAAACTGTCAGCTTTGTCTCCAAATAAATACTTACCTGAGTCTCACTGCACAGGGCAGTACTTTTACACCTTTGACAAGAATACTCTATAGATGATAATTTTTCTTGATTATTCTGCAAACTTTTTTTTGCCTACGAAGGAAATGCATAAAATGAGTGCTTCCACATTGTAAGGTCTTTATGCAGATATATGCTTAGTTGGGATCTATTATGGGTACTGTTATGAATACTGGTTACATATGGAAGTCGATAAAGTTTGCTTCTTGTTTATTCTCATAGTATGGGCAGTTCACAAAAACTCCTGTCAGTTAGAGACCCGTAATATAGATTTTTAGTAGTTTTTCTTAGGAAAGTTGGAGAACTAGGTGAAAAATGACCTCAGCATAATGAGGGTGTATTGTAAATAGTGGGTGGTGTATTCCAATGAGATAAAAGTTTCCATAAAGTTGATGTATATAGATTTAAGAGAGCAGGAATTAAAATTAAATTTACAGTAAGGCTACCTTTTGGGTTGTTTTTTCAGGGTGTGGTATGTTTAAACACTGCAAGTAGGAGTGGCCAATCAGAGAGCCTCGAATAAGTTCCTTCAGTTATGTAGGAGAATTCTGTCAGGAACTGTTCTCTAGTGAGAGGAGCGTGAACGAATATCTTCTTTAATTTCATTTTATTCAAGTGAAGTATAGTAAAATAAACTTTTTACTGAGCTTACCTGCATACTGCAATCACATAGTGATATGTCGCCACCATCTAGTGGTAACTGCCCAAGTTGCATAAAATTGCTGTCTAGAAGCCATCTAGTGGCCACGTCAGTTTGGGCGTTTTGCTTGTTTTAGAAGCCTTGTGCATGCAAGTTACAGACCTGTTTCCCACCTAAGTTATAAACTGCTGTTCTCTTGAGCATAACTGAACAGAATGAGGCAATATACACTAAGGTATAAAAGTCTTTTGTGTGATCAGATGGGTTTTTTTACTTGATTCAGAAACTTAGTGGGAAAATTCAAAGAACAACCTATTTTATTTCTAATATTTTGTAAAATCATGTTTGAAGAGATTGCTCTTGAAGTCTGTGATTATGTTGGTGATCTGAGAATCTACTAATTCACTAATATATTAGTGAATATATTCATTTTGCTATGAATGAAAAATGCAAAAAAATAAAATTGCTATCAGATCACTTCATGTATTTTTTCTATTGTGTATTTTTAAGTGGGCTGTGCCTTATACAGCATAATAAGAACTTTCCAGAATGTCACAGGAAATTATCAATAGGTGAGTTTCTAAGAGTAATTTTTTTTTTTTCGTATGGGCAACAGAAAAGAGAAATTTCTGAGCTGTTTCTTTTCATTTTGAACACAGATGTAATTGAGATGGTGCAAGTAACTGCCATGACCAGAGGGTTTGGTTTTCATGTTTAATCTGCCAGTAGTGGAAATCTTTTGAATTATGTCTGATAGGCTCATCCTGGTATGTTATGTGAAGGAGGTCCTTTTGGACATTAATAGAAGACTTATATGGTTGTCCTTTATATTTAAGGAATGCTTTAGAAATATCAACCAGCCTTTTCTCCTGTGGACCCTAAGAGGAATTGTGGAGGTCATGCACATTCTTTGAAACCATGTAAGGGAGTTTCGGGTTGCCTTGTAGAAAGGATTTGACTTACACAGTTTCTCCATATGCATTGGATATAATCCAGATAATGGGAATGAGGAATCTGCTAGCTGGGCGTTAACGCAAACTTACCAACAAGGGTAATGAAGCAGTAGGAATAAATTGAAGAAGAAAGTTTCTGAGAATTAATCACTAAGTAGAAAAAAAAAATTGTCTGTTGATCTGTGGAAGCTGATAGCGAATACTTCTAGTGATCATCATCAATATGTAGGTGAGCCCTCAGGAAGAACCAAAGATGGGTCTCAGTTTAAAAACGGAATAAATTTTGTACAGGAACGGGAGGAATAATTTCTAGTGCTGCATAAAGATCTGGAGAGTATTATTTATTATTGCAGTATGCTTAGTAAGTCTAGGCCAGGTATGAAGCATTAAGCTCTTTGGTGTTTGCTGTATATTAAAATAGTAGGAAATTGGACAAATTGTGAAATAAAGAATATAACTGAGTGTGGTTGCTTTTTGTATTTGTAGTTACCATTATAACCTTATCACAGGCTTGAGCCATGGTTAAAATTTAAAATGAAAGTAAGTCTTCAGATTAGTTTTGCTGGCTTCTTTCTGTGATACTGTATATAAACTTAAGATAGGTGATTCATGTGTAGCTATAGAAAGCTAAGTAAAAAAGATCAGCAAGTTACGTGCAAGAACAACTGGGGAAAAAGCAGATTTGATGTAGTATGCTTGACATAGTTTTATCTCCTGATGAGTTTCAGTATGTAGAACTCAAAACCCTTGTACTTTGTGTTTTGGCTGGGATTACCTTATGAAAACCTTAAAGAGAAATACAGCATAAATGTGAGCGCTGTGTTGGATATCAGGAAGGCTTTTTATTGAAAAATACTTTTAGTCCAACCCTTCTCTTCCCATCAAATCTTATGTGCGTTTCACTGAGTTTTGTTGTCATGAGGAAATAATACTAGTGTTTATATTCTTTTTATGTGCATTGCCTTAATATACTTACTCTCCCCTCTTGTTGTCACTTCAGGAGTGTATAGAACTCAAAAATCATACTTTTATCGGTCCCACTTGTCTGTATGGTGCTAGAGTATCAAAGAAATCATGATGCCAGTGCAGTTAGCCTGAGTTTCTTCTAAATGTTTGAAATTTATTAATGGAAAGTCGACAGTAGTAAGTCCTACCAGGTACAGTGTAAGCCATAAAGCTCAGAGCATTGCATGGCTGGCAAAAGATGCACATGAGTGGAAAAAAGGGATCCAGATTACGCAAACAAGGTTAATCTTGATGTAGAGAAAAGTAATTGAAAGGAATTGCAGTCTGCTCAGAAGCTGGAGATTCAATTCTGAAAACAAATAATGTATTTTGCAACCAGAATGAGACAAGGATGATAACTTTTGGAGTAGCAATAGGACATGGGATGTGAGAGAGAAGTAATGGTAAACACTAAAAACATGTAAACATTATTGTTGCCCACCTTAAGTTTGTTAAAATGATGCAACACCAAGGCAGTGTTGGGGGAGTCTCCCTAATACATTGCCCGAGTTTTACAGAGCTGGAAGTAACACATTCCTTATGCTGCTGAAGACAGAGAATTTCGATTAGGTCCTCACTATACAACTTTTCTAGCAGATGGTTACAAATAAAAACTTAATAAGATTTTTCTTCTGTGCTTCAGTTTTATTGGGATGTGTGAACTTGGGATGTGTGAACTTGCATAGTTTACAGCTTTTATATAGTTTATGTATTTTCTGCTTGCATTGACTGATGTATGACTTAGTGGAACAGCACACTTCAAGGGAAAAAACCTTACTCTGAACAACACTGGAATGGGTTGATGCCTTTTTTTTGAAGAGTTGGGCAAATAACTTGGTATTAAATATCCATCAAATACCTATCCAGTTGCTGTGGATTCTGTTTTGAATATTCCATTTTGAATATTCCTTTAGCTCAAGTTAAAAGGGGGGTAAAATTGTCATTGTTCAACTTTGATTGTAAGAACTCATTTTTTTTCTCCTCCTATATTTGTGATTGGGAAATCTCTAATCTTTATAATGCATGTGCAAATGAGTTCCAGTAGTATATTTTTTTAGCATATACCTATTAAAATTGTGCATATCTCTCTGGTAATTTCTCTAGTCTGCATAATCCATTAGAAATGTGTCTATCTTCTGTCCTTTTTAGCATACCTATCTTTGGAGGCATAATCAGAATCACCCTTTGTAGCTTTAGTGGGGAGAAAGAACTGAGCTCTTATGCTGAGGCAGGAGCAGAGGATGTGCTGAGTAAGGATCTTCTGAAATGTGTTACTATTAGAAGATGGTGGGTTTGGAGAGCTTGCTGAAAATAGGGAAATCCTGTTTTCAGAACAGTGTATTCAGGCTTTCTCAAGTGTAAATGCTTTATCTGTGTTCTGGAAAGATAGGTGAATATTAGGATCACAGTGTTGTTCTGTAAGGGTTTTTTTGTGGGTTTGGTTTTGTTTTTTTACTTTCTCTGCATATACCAATTTGGATCAGCATTTATTTGAAGTTGTTGTGGGTTTTGGTTTGGTGACGGTTTTTTGTTTCTTTGTTTGGGTTCTTTTAAGATTAGTAATTAATATAAAAGTAAGAATTCTCACTGCCACCATCTATTGCCTGTGGTTTTGACCAACGCAAGATGTTTTCTCACTTGTACTAAATAACTGTGTTGATGTGAAGTCTTCCAAAACTTCTCCTGGGACTTCAGTTTCTTTATTGTTGGTGGAATCCCACTGCAGTTTTACAGATTAATTTTGCATTTGTGGGCAAATCATTGCATCTTCACGTGGATTGTTGGAGGAGTTGTAACAAGATTTTAAGTTATAAAAATAGTGGCTTATAGATATAGATTATTTATGGCTAATGCTTTAAAATTTACTTCAATTAAGAAAACTATTGAGCAGTTTTCTGGTCCTAGTGTTCTACATTCAAACTTTAACTGAAAAGACAGACTTTTTTTCCTGTGGTGATTTAATGCCTGAATTTTACGTGGCTAAGTTTGGAGATTTAAGACGTTAAGGATTTGTGTGCAGAAGTTTTGTTCCCTTCTGCCCCTCTTCCTTTCCTGCTTGCCTCTTCTGTGATTTTTGTGTTTACTGTGGAGTTCCTCAATGTTTTCAATTTTCCAGTGTCTTGTCCTCTCCAGAACTCCTGACTTACCTTCTTACAAAAGCTCCTCCAGCTCTTCTGTTTGGTCATTTTCTTTTTAGATGCCCTTACTGACTCCCAAAGCTGGGACATTACCCTGATTGTGAATTCCCACACCCTGATGTAGTGCGTGCACACTGAAGGCAACACAGATGATGATGTTGATTGCCAAGTACATATGAAGATATGAAACTTTAAGACATTAAACCGCTGGGAGTTGTGTGAAATTGTTAGTTGAAGTAATAGTGGTAGTTGCCCTCAATGTTGGTTTTGTTCCTTGATTTCTTAAGCTTCTGTATAAAACTTCCAAGGCTTCTTACAACTTATGCTTGAATATAGATCTAAAAGAGAAGACCCATGAAACCATGAAACAGCAGCTTCTCAACTTATCTTCATTTCTACACAGAGCAAGAGAGGATACTTTTATTCTGTTCAATCCAAACTGGATAAAGCTGAATATGCAGCCTTGATAGATGCACGTATATGCATATAATGATATTTTTGTTTATAAAAGTGTAGTGAGGATTTTTTCTTTGTTTTAATCCAAATCTTGTATGTTATAGTCCTTTTTTTCCAATTTATCCTTCATGTCTAGTATAATCTGGTTAGGTGTCTATTGCAATGTAATGCTTTCTTTTATGTTGGCATTTTCTCTTGTGTGAAGTAGTATGTTCCAGCCTGTTTACCATTTGCTTTGTCACCATGGGGAATGCCTGGGTTCAAAGTCAATCTCTGAAAGCCTGAATTACTGGAAGGGAATTAACTGACTGTAAGCATGTCCTTAGTAGTTTAAAAGTGAAATTACTTTTGAGTCTGTTTGCTTAGCTATACAGATTAACACAAGCTACTGTTCTTTTATTTTATAGTGGCATTTATTTTCAACTGGATTGGATTTTGTTTGTCCTTCTGTATAACGAATACCATAGCTGGAAGGTATGGTGCAATCTGTGGATTTGGTCTCTCCCTGATCAAATGGATTCTCATTGTACGGGTATGTTTCTTGATTTGCACTGTACAGACTCTGTAGAACAAACCCATAATGATTTATTCAAGGCTATATAAGGTAATGAAAAAACAGTATATTAAATTCCACTGCTTAGCAGAGAGCCTAGAAGTCTCCTAACTTCATCTTTAGTAGAGAATTTACTTACTGTATGTCAATATATGCTTACTAAAGATGAAAGTTAATCTATTTTTACCTGGCATAGCATTTGATGTTCGTATTTCCACTAAAATAAATGCAGAATGACTCATTCTTTGCAAAATATTTAAAAGTCTACAGAAGAAGTGGAGCAAGTACCTAAAATATCACTGGTATTATAGTGTCTTATATGAAAGATTTATAAATGTCTTGGCCTGTTGGGAAGAAATATCAGAAAAAAATGTCTTCTTTATATTTAATTCCTTTGTTCCTTGTAAGATGCCTATTGAACCAAGTCAAAACTTAATATGAAGTTTGTCACATTTTTACCATCTTCAATGCTCGATTTCTTGATATTTTCACTGCATGACTAGATGCTTTTCTGAAAGGTACATTATCCAGATGGAAGTTACTTAGCTGAGTAAATGCTGGAATAAAATGAAATATTAATTTTTCTGAGATTGAATTCTATGTATCTGGGACAGAACATTTAATGAAGAAAGTGATCTTACACAACTTAGTTATCTTTTGTGTTCTGCCAGTGATGGTATTTCTTAATTTTTTTTTTTTCCCTGCATATGTGTTAGTAACTTAACTTGATTTAATCTTAGTGCGATAGTATAAAGATTGTAGAGAGATTGTGTGGTCCTTCCTGCACATGTACTGCATCCTTAGAGGTTTTTTTTCATTTCCCTTTTGCACCTTTGGAGCAGGGGAATGCTACTGGATCAGATGTAATTCTGGTGTATTTGTCTGAATTCAGGAATTGAGATGAAATTTATCTTAATGGAGAGACAAGACATGAATTTTTCAACTATGCATTAATTGGGGATATGTTCAGCTTCCCATGAGGCATACTAAGCAGAGGGCAGAACTTACTCATTGTGTCAGTTTTATTATTTCTCTTTGCTTGAAAATGTTCTCATTACACAAAAATTAATATATGCAAATTTTTCTGAAGAATTACTGTGTTCTAGACTATAATTAAATTATTGTATCAATCTGTTACTAACTCAAAAGTATTAGAGCTGGCCAATTCCAAGACCTTAAGGGTGGGGTTTTTCATAGTGAAGATTATCACGTGTTTGTGTTGGCTCCTTTCTGGAGACAATAGCAGAAAGCTCATGAGGTATGTGTCGACAGTCATTTTAATGGTGAGACACAAGCAGATGTATGTGCACAAAATTATTCTGTTCCTTTGTTTCATACTCCTCCAAGGGCTTGTGTTGCCCTTTCTCACTCAGGTTTAGTAGTACAAAATTTTATAGTGTTTGAAGTGTCTCAGTTCACATATGCTCTCTCTGTATCAGTTTCTACTGGGGTAGCTGGGAGAAAAAAAGCACAGTTTTGCTGTTGGGGAAATTGAGCAGCCATGGCTGGTTCTGCCCATAAAGAGAGTAATGCACATAGGCCAGTATTTGATTGTCTGTTTCAATAAATCTTTTTTTCCAACTAAATGAAATTGTAATTTTCTTAAAAAGTGTATATCACGTTTAGAGAATTGAAAATACTGACTGTCAAGTGAGATGAAATTAATATTGTTGTCTAAATCCTGGAAATGTAATATTGATATGGGAATAATGTAAATACCAATGCTTTAATTCAACTCAGTGATTCTGTTTCTTCATATTTTTTTTCTTTGATTGACAATAGAAATGTATACAGTACAGGATTAAACCCTCAAAGAATTCACATAATCTGGCTTTATTTTGGAGAAAATGTGGATTAATTGAACAAAAAAACAGCTATATCTAGAGTATTTTGATTATGTTGGATTTTTATCTGGTTGCATATATGGCACAGTAACTTTACTTTCTTTTTTTTTTCCCCGCTTCTTGGTTGATATACTGAAATGTCCTAAAAATGGCACATGGGAAGCACTCTGGCAGGATGCAGTAAACATACTGAACAATAGCAGGATAGAAGTATATGAAAAGTGTGCAGAGCTACCTCTGGCAACTTTTCACACGTTTCCCTGTTTCTACTCTTTATGTGAGTTTTGGAGACATTTGATTAGCCTTTTTATCAGTGAAGCATGAAGTCTGGAGTCTGGTAAAGGCACAGATACCTGTCTCCAATACCATCACACCCTGCCCTCCAGCTGCCTCCCACATCACAGGGAGGACAAAACTGTCTACCATGGTCACTAACAGGAACAGTTGAAATGCCTCTTCAAGGTTCATTTAGTTGCGTTCAGCTCACTGCTGGGAACTGAATGCTGGTTTGAAAATGAAAAGACTTTAATGAGCTGGGGGTCTTTATGGGGCTGGTATTCTTGGCAGCGATTAACAGTAGGGGGTATACAGAAGGTCAAAAGCTCTTCTTTTGAGGGGTCAGCAGAACATCCCTGTCTGATAAGATTAAACTAATGTGGCTTTTCGTGTTAATATCTAAAACAGCAGGCTGCTGTAATGTGTTTGGGATGGCAGGCATTGGGGAGGAAAAAGGAAAATCGACAAGTGGCAATTCATTATAACAAAAAATGTGAGATGAACTGGCAAGTAATACAAAGAGGTTTTTTGGTGTGTATTTATATATTATTTTATATATATACATACAAACATTTTTAGATATTTATATAACATATATTAATACTAAATAACTCTGCCACAGACCAGCTGACAGTGAAAGTGTTACTTGTATATTGAACTGCTATACAAATACCAGTTTTGCATTTTAGTAGGATGCATTCCTTTTGTTTAAATTTGCTATTTCCTCCATGCTTTCTATATTTGCATGATGCATTAAATGTCTTAGTCACCTGTTCTACTGCAGCTAAGCCTCATGCATGAATTTCAGTTTTCAGATTATTTTACTGGATATTTCAATGGACAGTACTGGCTTTGGTGGATATTTCTTGTACTTGGTAAGTGGCAATTGAATTAATTTCTGTTCTGATGTGGAAATACTCAAAGATGAATCAGGTCATTGTTAGTAAGAGTTCTGTAACATGTTTAGCTATGTGTTTTTCTTTAGCTGCTGATAGTTTTGTGTGCTGTTTTTATTTCTACAGTATTCACAAAGTTATTGGTTACCATAGTGTGAAGTCTGGGCTATTCAAATAACCTTCAGCTCAAAAAATGTTGTTCTGCATAAGTGATTGTGTGTGTAACTGAGACACACAATTTGTGCTTTTTTAAGCCTCTTCTACTGATCTAGGAGTGCAGAACTGTGTAATGAAACTTTGGCTTAGTGTAGAGAACATACAGAAAAGTGGGTGATACATAAATATATAAACCTGTATGTCATGCATTAAATTTTAAGAAATGTGACAGATCCCAGGAAGGTGGAGTCTGCTGTCTTGTGCACAGGTCACAAAATGTCCTTTTCAAGTCCTTTGAAATGCATACTGCATCAGTAATTTCTCAGTGGGACAAGAGGCTGGCTTCATGCTTGCTGATCACAGTGCTCCCATGATGTCAGCTTTCTCTTAAGAGGTCTGTCTTCCCATGTTCAAAGTCTTATGTGCATCAAATTCTGCTCTTCTATCTGTGTTTAACGATGATATACCAAACCCCAGCCACTATACCTTTTCTCCTACTTGAAAATTTTTGTAACTGGAGTATGGAATCTGGAATGATTTTCTTTTACAGAAGTAAATGCTACTATCCATTTTATTTTCTGTTGCCAGCTCTGGAAGCACAGTAAACTGTTGCTGGTTCAGTAGGTGGCACTCTTCCCTTTGAGTCAATTGACTTAAATGGCTAACAGCAAATGTTAGAAGGAAATGCTGAGTAAATTTAAAAAACAATCCAACACTGAGATTTCGAGTTTTTGTAACTCACTATTTATCTTGAAAGAAATGCCAAAATTCTTAAAAGACATTACTATTATCTGCCTTTTAGTAGTGTTCGTGGGCATTCATCAGACTTCATAATGCTCACCTTGCCCTACTGTTGTGCTTGAAATATGTGGAAACTGCAGATGTTCAATACATCACAGCATCAGTTCCTTGAATACCTTCATATTGTTTGAGGTGATTGTGTTGGAGTAGGAAATGAAATGACTCTTTGCAGGCACAAATATCTCCAGATAAGTCTTTGATTAAAGCCAAGCCTTGTGGTGCCTGAGATTGAGATTTGATGCTTTTTTTCATTAGGATGGAAATAGTGTGTTCTTCCCTAACACTTTCCCCCACCAGGTCCATGGAAAAAACTGCAGTTCTTTTTACTAGTCTTTTGTAGCACATGTTAAGAAAGCAGCTCACTTCAATTCAGTAAAGCCTTATTTTCAGTCCAAAGTGTTTGAGGATTTTTTTTTTTTGTCTCTAAATCACAAAGTTTAGAATCTGCCTTGGAATAAAAGGCACCATGAGGCATACAGTGTGCATCCAGCCGTCAGCGTTCCCTGTCTTATGAGTGTTTTGCATGAAATGTGCCAACAACGTTTTTACATCGATAAAGTAGATATATCGAGATTGCTGGAACACCATAGAAGGATTTGACCCAACAAAGCTACTTAGCAGGACGTGGAGTATTATCATGTCACAGGAACACTGCCAACCAGATCTGTTTTGTTGTTTTGAATAACTTTCCCATTAAACCATGTGAAGTAACATGTCCAGCATCTCTTCAGAAGTGAATGAGTTGGAGTCTTTCTTTCTTATAGCCCTTTGGCATACTTGAGCCCACCTACTAGCATCTCCTCTGTTTTGGTGTTGACCTATCTGTTTCTACTCCCTTTCCTTCTTTCAACACCTGGAAAAATCCGCTTACGTGTCATGGAAAAGCAAAGTGGTCTACTTTCAAAGAGGAGAGGCAATTCCAATTTTCCAGTTTAAGTGTTAGCCAATGTTTATTTTTGAGGAACACAATGGAAAGTGGGGTAATTTTTTTTTCTTCCCTAAACAGATAAATATAAAATATGGGTTGAACTTGGACTGGTTTTACAACATGTGTAATGCAGAAAATATGCTATCAAACACCTTAAGAGCTGCCTGCCCTCCTTTTGCTGTTTGATCTGCTTTTCAGTTGACTGTGAGACTACCTCTGGTAATGTCTGGGTAGCAGCTTTTCTAGTAGACTTGTGATCCAGATCTGACTGCTTTCTTCTCTATGCAGAATTCACCTTAATCAATTCACTTTAAAAAATACATCTGGCTTAGGTAAAATTCTACTTGTTAGCAGATCATTCTCTATCTTATTTTTTTTTTTTTTTGTTTCTCTGTTTGTCCTAATGAAGCTTTGGTTTAAAAAAAGCAAAAAGAAACTTAAAAAAATTGCAAGCAAAAAAACATTTATAGAAAAAAATTACCATATCAAAAAATCAGGGGCTCATCCAGGGCATCAGGAAGAAAAAGTGCATCATGTAGGAAGAGAAAAGAATTAAATCCTTAGCTAAACTTGTTAAATGTCAGTTTAGGTATTCATTTGAACCTCTGCAATCTTGATACATATGTATATATGTACACATAATCATGTATCTTCAAGGTACCACTGTTGCAAAGGTAACTTCTCTGTGACTGTTGTGTACATCTTGTTTCTCTTAACTGAAATACTCTTTCAAATGCAGTTAAGTGTAAGTATTTTGAAAGAATTTGAAATGTAGAGTTAACAAAAAATGTAATCTTAACACACATTGAGTAACTTTCTTTGACAATTGTTCTTCCTGCTCTTAGACAGGTGGTTTTTCCTAAATGGTTAAAGGTCAAGTCATAATTTACCATAATTTATTATTGACTTGTTCCTAGAGCAATCCCTACCTTGTATCTTCTTTTTTTTAACTCTTCTGATTTGCAAGACGTTTATTTTACACATCTAAAGGTACATTTTGTGACTCAGGTAGTCTTCTAACACACTAGTAATTTATTTTAAGAATTCTAATTGAAAAGAATGTGCAAATCAGATTATTTTATTTTTCAGAGTTTATTTCTTCTTTCTAAGTATTTTCATGCAGTCTTTTTAGCAGATGATACTTGAACCCAGAATTACTGTAAAATCTCTGAAAAGCCTTCCATAGAACTGAATCCTTATATCACAAGATAAAAGCTGACTTTTTTTGTTGAATTTGTGAATGATACATAAAGACCTCACTTTACTTGGTATAATGTAGGATTTAAAAAATGATGTTAAATAAAAATAACATGAGATAGTATGTGCTTATGTTAATATTTATTTTTTTTGTGCTTTTTCTACAATATCAGGACTCCTCCTGTTCTTTCGAGGCTTTGTTAATTATCTTAAGGTCAGAAATATGTCTGAAAGCATGGCAGCTGCTCACAGAACAAGATTTTTTTTCTTGTACTGAAGGTAAGCAACTTTTATCTTTCCCAGGAAAATGGAGAAGAATGAAATATTAAAAATAAATAATCAAATTTCTGTCACAAACCAGAAGTTGCATGTTTTTTGAACACCTCTCATGAATATTGCATATATTCTCCATGGACTCACAAATATGTGAAGTCTCTTCTTTGAAAGTAAATAATGCATCCTTGTTGCTTCCAGCCCTCCCTTGAACTCATGTTCAGTAACAAAAATGAAGAGGAACATGTTGTGTTTCCTAAGCAAGAAAGAGTATCTGCTGCCTGTCAGGATAGTGTCCTTTGTATTGGAAAACTGGCTTTAGTAGTCAACCTGTTGTCAGCAAGTTAGGAAGCACTAATCTGCCTGCATATTAAATCTGATTGGCATGGGTCTGAACATGCAAACAATAGATGAGTATTGTCTCTCTTTACATGACTGGATTAAGACAGTCATGTACAAGTATGATTATTGTGTATGCAACAATGTGCTTTATGTATCCTTCAGGTAGCTGACTAATCAGTCTGACATAAATCCACTTTTTTTTCTTCCCCTCCCTCCCCTCCCCCCTTTTTATCCATTAAGTGGATTTACTGGACTTCACTATGTAACTTAAATGCAGGGTCTTTATTTGTGTTCAACTGCTTTTATTTAAATTGCAAGATAAGTTAAATTTAAGCATTTTCATTGCTCTGCACTTTACTTAAAATGCTTCAAGACTGTGTTTTGACTTACCTGAGAGGCTATGTTTGCTGTTTAAAAAAAGAACAAAAAAAAGGCTTTCACAAATTTTCTCTGAGATTGGTCACAGGATCCATATTAGTTAATCAGCAAGACATTATTGAAACTTGTAAATAAAAAGAAAAAAAGAAAAGAGATGGCATTTGCCTAGAAAAAAAGGTTCCTTTTATATAAAAGTGATATACATTTAAGAACAGCTAATGAAGAATATTTGTGCTATACAATATACACTTGAACATGAACAAAAAAATCTGTTAACATAATATTTTTTTAATGTGCCATTTTGTCAACATTAAGCAATAAGTTAATTGAGACATAATTGCCTTTTATTAACCAGTCTAAATTGGCAACTACATGGCAGTGTTTTCTTCTTGCAATAGTTGTACATGGTTTCTTTTCTTAATGCTGTGATAATCTCAGAATACTGAAATTTGTAGAGACAAGACTGAAAATATCTGTTAGCTTTCAGTACAATAAAGTTTAAAAATACTATTTTAAAAACAATTGTTGGGACTAAATGGTATTTGAGAACTGTAGCTTGAAGAGAGTAATGAGAGTGTAAGATAATGTGTTCTGGGATTCCTTGCTCTTCTGCAGTTAAAATTCTGCTTTAGGACAAAACACTGTCCAATCCAGCATTATCTGAAGTTAATGAATTGTCCTGTTGGAGTTCAATGGCTTTAAATTTTTCCCTTACCTGTAAGCACCACTGAGATGTATGGGTTGTGGGCTGATAAGGTCTGTGGAGTGTTGAGAGCTGAACACACAAAATACTATGTTTTTAAAGCATCTAAAGTAAAGAAACAAAAAGTTGAAATTAATGGCTATCACACTGAAATGTCCTTGGTCTTGAATAGATAGACAAGGAGCTTTCTCTACAGTGACTAATAGGTTTAATAAATAATAAATAAAACCTCTACAGTTATTCTCAGGTGTTCTTCTGAAATCGTAAAAAAAACCAGTAAATTTTTGGGGTTTTTTTCTCCCATCCTGACTTGGGGGAGTGGGGACGCTGCTGTTTTGATGAAGTTCAGGTTTGCTAGTCACTTAGCAACACCACTTCCAGTGAATCATGGCAATGAACTGAAGTACAATTCTTTCTTTATCTCCAGACTGCATCGAACAGACATTCCTTTCCAGTGCTGGTGTGAAACTTCCAGATGATCTGTTACTCTCCAAGTTAATAAGACAAAAGACTAATAAAACAAGAAGACAAATTCGTGAAGATACGGCTTTAAGAATGAGTGACTGAATGGTTTATGCTCAAAGACCAGTTCTGGTCATTCTCGTAAATATTTAATTGCTGCCTTTTTTTTTTTTTTTTGGTAGCACATTTGTATATGTGCTTATTAAAAAGATAATACTGAAGTAAGAACAAACTATCTGTAAGTATAGATTAGGTACAGTCAGACTCAATCTGTGCTTCTTGTACCTGAAAGGTTTAAGTGGTAATTTGTTTCACAGCTTGTATGTACCACTGACTTGGTGATCTGAACTTTTGAGTACAATGAAATGCATTAAATGATTCAGATGAACCATTTCAGACAATTTTTTTTTAACATAATGTAGATTCATCTAATGATTGTATAGAACATCTTTAAGTTTACTAAACCCCAGATTGGTTCCTTGTTGTCACAAACTTGTATTCACCAATATTTTATCCAATTCAAACCAATATACTGGTTTGCTTAAAACTGATACACTTTGAGTCGCCTGTAAATAACTCTGCATAAATGACTGTTGGAATTGCTTCTTAGGAAATATGTCAAAATATATTTTGTAACAGCATATTCTCTAAATTTTGTTTAATCTTAGAGCTATATACATATTTTTTGTTAATTGGCTATTAAAGGTATAGTTACTATTAGATGTAATTTTGGAAGTTTACATTCTTGAGTTCAGTATAACTACAAGATCCACACTGAGGGCTTCTCAAAAAATATCATATCGCTATCTTACAGTGCTTGTTTAGAATAAATACTTTGCCATTTCATAAGAATAAACTAGCTTAAATGCAAGGTAATTTGGGAAGAGAAAAAAAATCTTCTAAAGCTCTGAAAGTAGAAAATGTGTGTTGCACTTCTCCTGATATTCATTTAAAGCGTACCATTACTTTCTTATAAATAGCATCTCTTTAAGAGATACTGTCTACTGCTCACGCATGTGTGGTTTCTTTTAAAGTTTATGAAATTTATGCTTCTCCATAAATAGGAGAATACATCTCTCAGTCCTTTGTACAACTGGAATCTCAGTTGCAAAAATATATTGGTTGTTGGTTACACCTCTGAGGAAAAGAAGACAAATACTTCAATTTTTCCTTTTATAGTAGAATTCTACCTTTTTATTACTAACACTAAAACCAGTGAGGTTTATGTTGTGTTAAGATAGTGCTGTATTGAGTTTCGTATCTATAATGAATGTTTAAAATATACATACGTAAACTGGTCACGTTATTAATTTTCCTAATCTTTCAGATACAGATAGTGACGAAAACTTTAGGGGCACCTCTACTTCTCAGCTTTTTATGAAAAGAAGAAAGTTAAGTATTATGTTCAGTATCCTATTGGGATTTCCTTCTAAACTTACCCTGTTTGTTTCTGTTCTTCTGCATTCACTGTCCGGATGAAAAAGAAGTGGATAATAAAGCATTGCTTTGTTTTGCTAATTAAGGCTTTTTTTTGGATTTTTTTTCATGTTGAAAAATGCTCACTGCTGTATTAGTGTCAACATGTATTTATAGACAAATAACTTGGCAAAATAGGTACTAACCAATCTTCTCTTTCTCATCTCATATTTTATGGCAACAAACTGTTAGGACATTTCTTTTAAGGAGTTAATGCAGCCACACAAAGCATGCATTATCACCTTATTTTCTGTGCTTACTGATATCAACTAGTACTATCTTCCAACTATATAATTTTTCCTGTATTAAGTAGCAGACTTCTGATAGAATTATTTCTGTTTGGTCCACTGCATTTTACAGGAAGTTTCATACACATACTTTGTGTACTACCTTGGAAAAGTTGGCATTTGAACGGAAAGAACATGTAGGGTTAAAAATGTATGCGTTATCTAATCCTTTATAGTTGATGCTGCAGTTTGGAAGCCTGAAATCTCATCAGCAGGAGGAAGGGAACTGGGACACTGTTTTCAAAGACTCTGCAATCTCTTCCAGATGTGTCAAATGCTGCATATTTTCCTTGCTATTTCCTGTGAGCTCTGTTTGGAGCAGCTGGCTCTGTGGTTTAGAGACACCTGGCCAGCTTTTCTTTGTGTCTTGGGGGGGCAGGGAGAGAAGCTCCAGTATCACAGAGAAATTGACTGTAAACAGAATTTGTATGAATGCAAATAAATAAGGCTTTGAAGTTTGGGGCAAAAACAGCTGAAGGAGGGGAAGTAGGGAGAGAAAATTCCATTTTATTTGAGCAACTGGCATTATCATAATTTTTCTAGTTTTGTCACCTACTTCTATTGATGCAAATGCCACAGGAAGATTGACATCTTGAATATGATTCAGGTAGCCTGTGGGATTCTATTAACATATTTCAGAAATGATCCATGACTCACACTTTCAGTCATCTTACAGAGCAGAGGTTGTCTCCAAGCTTCCACTTTGCTGTCTCAGAGTATGGACACAGTCTTCATCCAGCAACACCTTTTAACCTGATTTCAACACCCTACTCTTTCTTTATCCACTTCCATTCCTTTGAACGATGACAACAGGTGAGGAAAAGTGGCTTTCTTCACATGTTACCATAACATCATAAGCCTTTTAATCTCTTCCACTTCTTGAGAATGTTTTCCCATAATACTCTGCATTAGTCCCTCCTGTGTTGTTGCTTGCATTGTTCACTTGAGCAAAAAAGTTCATCTAATTGAATGACTATAGCATCCTGGACTTTTTGAAGAGAAGGTGAATAACCTCTGGTATGGAAACAAGTATCTCTCAGTAAAGAAAAAAATACGTTCCTATTTGTGCTAAAACATGATTAACATATGTGCACAGCTATCCAGAAACAGTGGAGTCCAGAATATTGTTTCTCCTATGCACTGTTCTTTTCCACCATTCCAAGATACTTATCTTTTTTTCTTTATAATTATGAGTATACTTTTACCATCTGTATTTCCCTCCTTAGCATATGCTTTCCAGTTCCACATCCCTTCTCCTTTCTCTGTGTACTGCCTATGCATCCAGCAAGGATAGGCAGAAGGCTGCTCTACTGCATTCTGGCTGCAGTTAATAAATAAAGCCCTTAGTAATTCCAAAGGGGTTTTTTTTCTTCTCTGCAGTGGTGGTTTATATCCTCATACATACATATTTTACAGGTAAGCCAACTTTTAAAATCAATGTCTTTGAGACAACTGAAAGTGCTTAATATACATGACTATGCCATCCACCTGTTGTAAGCATTGTGTGTGCAAGAGGAAGTAAAATGGTGGCAGAATTTGGTATATTTTCCTTTGCCTCCTGAAGAGTCTGAATCAAATCACAGAACCATTTAGGTTGGAAAATACCTTTTAAGATAATCTTGAAACATTTCTCTGATATGTAATTGCCTTCACCCCCATAATTTCAAATGAAATCAAGTCAGCTCTCCTGAATTTTTACCTGTGGTATATTTTCTGCTTAAGGAAACTGGCATGCAGTGAGGCTTAAAAGTATTGCAAACAGCATCAGCTCTCCAGCTATTGTTTGCCACCAGAATGGTGTCTATTCAAAACAGTTAAAAATTATCTGGTTCTTTCATACTGAGGGATAATCACAGTTATCCCCATGTTTTCTCTTCTTGTAGCCTTCAGTCTTAATTTTTCTTGTGGTCAAAGAAACTCTTGAGTTTGTGGGGGTGTCCTTGGTGTAATATGAGAAGTTGTTCATTAATTCTTCATTATATGTAGAAGCACAGGTGCTGATCCTTCATAATTTTCTAGGTTGGTGTAGTCCCATGACTTCCAAACTCTGAGTTACACGTGGAATATGCCCTTCTACTGCTATAAATTGTTTATGAGTAAATTAAGTATAAAGCATTGCTTCACTTGGATGTATTCATTAATTGAATCTTGTAGTTTAGTATAATTGCAATAGCATTGCTGGTCAGTCTGCTTCTGTTGTACATGGCTGGTGAGAGCTTTCTCCTGGAGTCTGAAGTCTTAGGTGTATTTTGTCTGGTGTTTAAGCAAAGTCTGCAGGTCTTACTGGTGGAAGTGTTACTGAAATAAAGCCAGTGCTAATCATCATGTAATTGATAGCATGAGTATCTGCAGGACCATTGCTTACTTCAAGTGCGCCTACAGGAGAGCTTTTTACAAGAACATGTAGTGATAGGACACAGGATAATGGCTTCAAACAGAGTGAGAGAGCAGGTTTCAGTTAGATATTGTGAAGAAATTCTTTACTGTGAGGGTCGTGGGGCACTGAACAGGTTGCCCAGAGAAGCTTGGGATGCCCCATTCCTGGAAGTCAAGGCCTGGTTGGATGGGGCTTTGAGCAACCTGGTCTAGGGGAAGGTGTCCCTGCCCATGGCAGGGGAGTTGGAACTACTTGGTCTTTCAGCTATCTTCAACCCAAACCATATAAGATTCTATAACACTTTGATTCTATGACTTCTAATTAACTAATTTGACACTATGTTTTGCAGTTTTTATAGACAGTCATTATAGGGATTTTCATCTTAAAGGGTGACAAGTTGTTTTTGATGGAATAAATTTACCTCTGTACCTCTCAGAACAAGGAATTTCTGAAGACAGCACTCTAAATTCTCTTCTCTGTATACACGGAACAATGGAAATAATTTCTGCAGATTAAATCAATAAACCATTTCTACCTGAAACGTGAATCAGATCCCAACTTAAAAGCTGTTACGTAGGGGAAAGTCTGATACTGTGGTTAAGCAAAAAAGAATTTCTGTTGCAAATAGTTATTGTCAGTCAGTTGTAGTGTTACTGTATTTTGGATTCTCAAGTGCTGCTATTTTCCCCTGACAAATCAAAGTTTTGGAGATTTGGTGTTCTTTTTTTTTTTTCTGGTAAACTTGCAGCCCTTTTTCTAGTTCTGCTGGTATTCGTCATAATGCATACACACGTTAAGTGCAAGAAATACTGACAGCATAATCCTGTGGTTATAAGTTTACACATTCAGAGTTAATATGTGTCTGAATTTTGACTGAAAGCTGGCATGACATGTTGGATTTGGCAGATTACATATGACTGGGCTCAATTCTCTGTCTAATTCCTTCTTCATAATGATGGTGAGTGCTGCTTTGCAGTGCGCTCTGGATGTGTCATAGATTCAAGCTGGGATTGCTGCATATTTAGCAGAGATTCACTGTGAAGGGAACAAGAGAAACAGGGGGAGGAGGACTGCTTGGACCTTTAGCTCTGGGCTTGCAACAGCTGACATAGCAGGTTATGTCTGGGAAGATAACAAGAACACATATGAGAGCAGTCCTCACCCCCTTCTTCCGTAGTTGACCGGCCACTTTGTGTACCTATGTAATCTGTGAAAAGGGCCCTTAAGTTTTCTTCCTGGAGACAACTGAAATGGCAAACTTTCCATCGTTGGAGAGGGAGGAGGAGGAGGTGCCAGCTGGCTGTCCACTACAGCACTTGGCCAGCAGTTTTTAGCCTAGCTGGCCTCATGGGAAATGCCTCTCTGTGTTTCCCTGCCTTGCCAGCAAGGATGCAATATGCAGCCCTGTCTTTGATTGTACAGTCTGCATGGCATATGCAGCCTTCTCAACTCTTTCAGCACTGAAATTTACATTAGTGAAGAAATAAGTGTTGTCAACTTCGTATTTTTTCACAAATCTCATCCTGTTGGGTACCTTTCTTACCCTTTTGCTTAGCGTGGTACCTACACAAGCTTAGGTTTGAAAAAGGTGTGTTCCCTCCCAGCATGCTTTTTTAAATCTCACAGATGAATGTGATGCATTCATTAGCACTTGTTTCTGACTCTGAGTGAACCTCTCTATAACTACCCTGTGCAAAGGGTTTTTTAGGATTTGTGACTGGCTGCCTAGGAATTACCATTTTACTTATAGAATTTACACTTTTTAAAGAGAAACTGCTGCTTACTAGAAAAGTTATCTATCCAGTAACAGCAATAGCTGTAGGGGGATCATAGACCAGAACAATAATAGTTAATATTAATAGTGTCTAATATAATGCATTTTTCAATTAGTGAAAAATTTCAAGTACCATGTTAATTTTTTTATGTTGCAGTGGTTTTTTATTTGCTTCTAACTTTGATTTTCACATTTAATGTGAATGGAGGATGTACTCAGGGAAATCGTGAATATTACAGTTCTCAAAAGTTGAGTCACTTAATTTGATTTTTGTTAGAGGGTTGTGCATCTTTGAACTGTGTACCTGAAAATTACTTGGGGAGCTTTCAAGAGCAAGACTTTAAGAATCAGATTGACAAGAAGGTGTACCAAAGAAATAAAACAAAGCAAAAGCCATAATCTGTCATTTGCTCCTTCCCTTATTCCCCAAATAAGTAAATAAGTCTGTCAGCTTTTTTACTTTCCACTGTTGTGGATTGTGAAAAAGTAACTTTAGTTCTGCAAGGTCTTGCCTTGCAAATCATCATTAATAAAAACTCAGCAGAAGAAAATGTCCTTCCAATTCTGTTCTCTACAGTTGAATTTGCATTTGGAGTCTTCCAACATTTAACACACATAATCCATGATATAAAAATTCTCTACACAGAAAACTAATAATTTTGTAAGTTGAGGAAGGTATCTCTTCTATGGTAATAATTAACTTGAAATGTTGTGCACTGCATTTTCTGAGAAATGTCTTGGGTAAAATGTTGTTGGGATTTTCTTTTTACCTCCATGATGGGATGTCATGAAGCCAGTACAGGTCTTAAGACTGGGTGTATGTGTTAAATCAGACAAGTATGTGCAATACAAGATAATATAATTCTTGTCTACTTCAATTCTCCTAAAGATGTGTAATGCAAGAAGATACTGCAGCTTTGTTGGTTCTGTAATACAAAAATTAGTAACTTGATAATATGAGAAGATACATTGTTCTTTATCTGCTTTTTGTTTTCTAAATGTTAAATAACTACAAGGATTCCATACCTGGGTTGGGCAACTCCCAGTATTCAATACAGGCTAGGGGATGAGCAGATTGAGAGCAGCCTTGCTGAGAAGGACGTGGGGGTGCTGGTGGATGAGAGCCTGGACAAGACCCAACAGTGCACTTGCAGCCCAGAAAGGCAGTTGTATCCTGGGCTGCACCAAAAGAGGCGTGGCCAGCAGGTCGAGGAAGGTGATTCTGCTCCTCTGCTCTGGTGAGACCCCACCTGGTGCACTGCATCCAGCTCTGGGGTCCCCTACACAGAAGGGACGTTGACCTGTTGGAGCAAGTCCAGAGGAGGACCACTACGTTGATCAGAGGGATGGAGAACCTCTCCTATGAGGAAAAGCTGAGAGCACTGGGATTGTTCAGCCTGGAGAAGAGAAGGCTTCAGGTGGACCTTTCAGTACCTAAAGGGGGCTACAGGAGAGATGAGGGACAGATATTTTAGCAAGGCCTATTGCAGTAGGACAAGGGTTAATGGTTTAAATTAAAAGAGATTAGATTTAGATGGATATAGGGAAGAAATATTACAAAGATGGTGAAACACTGAAACAGGTTGCATGAAGAGAGGTGGTAGATAACCCCAATATACGGAAACATTAAAGGCCAGGTTGGACAGGCCTTTGAGGAAGGTGACCTAGTTGCAGATGTCTGCTTGTTGCAGGGTGGTTGGACTAGATGAGCTTTAGAGGCTTCTTATAACAAACTGTTTGTAAATGTTATCACACAGCATTTTTTATGTTTGTTGTTATTTCCCTGTGGCTTTTATAAAGTCTTGCTCATGATGGTATCTGTGCTATGTAAGTACTATATATAGAATTTGATTTCTGTCTGTGTTCCATGCCTGTGAAGTGACCTACTGTATTTTATGTGCATTTCAGTTATAATATCAGAAGAAAGATAGTGTGGAGGGGNTTGTTTTGGGGGGGGTTGTGTTTTTGTTTGTTTGGGGGGTTGTTTGTTTGTTTTGGGGTTTTTTGTTTGTTTGGGGTTTTTTTGTTGGTTTTCTATTAATAAAAAAATATGTGGTGAAGTTTGCTTTTGGTTTGCTTTAGAAATTTCAGCAGACCATTTAATACTTCTGCATCTCAGCCCTAAACTGTTTGTTGTGGTGATAATGATGATTGTTGCATCTTTATTACCTTGGGTATTTTCTTGTTCTGTTTTTGATGCCTGTGATAAAGCTTTGTGCAGTGTTCAGCACAGTCCCACTTCCTATCTTTTTTAGAGCTTCTAATTACAGAGTGTATGTGTTACAAAAGTGATTAAACAGCTCATGTGTGTGATTTAATTCATATCTGGGGCTTGTGAAATCCATAGAATGCAATCCAGTAGTATTTGTACTAATAATACACAGTTGTTTTGCACTTCAAATGAGAAATACCATATGGTTAATTTTCTGCTACCCAGAGGCAGCTTATCTGTGTGGTGAAGTAGTGAATCCTAGGGCCTGACACCTGCACTGGTCGTGTTTGGCTGCCGGGTCTGTGCTGATGTGCTTAGTCATGGTGACTGTACCACTAAGAGCTGTGATTTAGATTTGAGTTTGGAAAAGTTATCATCTTTTTTCATTATAGTAATAAATGAGTATCAGACTGATGTATATTGCATTTAAGTTCCTTTATCAACCCAGTTTTAGGTGTATTGCTTGCTTATACAACAGGTTGAAGCTGAATTCTTTCTCTCAGGATTATTTCTACATTTAGCATAAATAAAAATCACCTTTCCCAAGTATCCCAACTCCTAGCTGAGTGCTGTAGCTAGGTTAGAGGTTTGGACACCTCGTACTTGCTTTCCTTTGGACCAATAATTTCCACATTCACTGCACAATCTGTCATTCAGAATGGAGGGGACCACAGGCACCAATCTGGTACAAGCTTCTGTTCAAAGCAGGGACAGTGCTGAATTCAGACTACATTGCTGAACACTTTGTCAGATGGGTCTTAAAAAGGCCAGAGCACAATGATTTCTTGTGTGTCCTGGGTTACTTGCCCCAGTGTTTCATATCCTCATTCACTGTCATCACTGACACAAGTTTTGATGAGAGATATGCTCAGTGCCTACTTCCACAGCACCCTGGGGCTCCAAACTGTCTCCTGACAGGTGAATTGTGGCATGAGGAGGAGTGTTACCTGGGTCTCCAAGTTACTGAGCAGCCCTGCAGACTGCTCTGCTGTCAAGTGACAAAGGGGACAAAGCGTTTTGAGAGAAAGTGTCCAATCTCTAACAAATTACTCACATTTTCAACACTGAAAAGGTATGGTGGATCAACACTAAGAGCATTGGGTGCTGTGAGTACTCTGAATCATTCCTAAAATTGTCTCCGCCCTGAGGCCTCTTCCCCAGTACATGGCATCTGGGTGTCCTCCTGTGATTCCTATTTCAGACTAACTGTAGGTTTAAGTACCTGGATCACTTGCTGTGGAACTCATGTAATCTCATATCATTTGCCTGAAAGTTTATGTTCATTTTCCATCTAGTCTAAGCTAGTCACCAAGGATTCCTCTGCAGTCAGATCAAGAAATGCATCCTCAAATGATGTTTTTTTTCCCACCCAAAGCCATATGTCCAAACAGAGTCAATGAAATGAGCCTCAGAAAGCATTGGGACTGCAAACTGCACCTTTCAGTACCTTTTAAAAAATGTGCCCTGCAGGTTCTAAGAAAATAATAGCTTTTGGAGCTTGCTGAAGAGTTGTTTGTTCATTTCTTTCTGTGAAATTCAGTTGTGCAATTTTCTCCAGCTTCCAGCATTCCTGCCCTTCACATCTGTCCTGTGGCTGAGGATACCACAACTTCCAGAATTGCCAGTCCTGTGGGTTGTCCCCAGATCCTGCCTTGTATTTGGCAATAGACTTCAGTCTTTGGTGTTTTGAATGGGATGGTTTGGGCTTTGTGAAATCCTGTTTTCCTACAGACTTTGTTTCATAAGCAAATAAGGATCAGCTGTTTGCTTCCTTCTGATCCAAGAACTGTTGGGACATAATGGAGCAAGTATACAGATGTCAAATTTTTTTCACAAAACATACCATTGAGCCATGTGACTCCTTCCCCCAGTATTTTGGTATGTGTTGTGTGTGCCTAAGTTCTTTGCAAAGACCAAAGAAACCAATTTACATGGCCAGGCTCCATTTTGATATAGCTTGTGGGGGCTCTATGTTTCTATGACAGAGCTGGCAAGGTGTTAAGAGTGCCACACAGCGAGCTGCTAGTCAAAATTTGTCATGTTCCCAGCTCCTTGTGTAGTTTATGAACAGTATTTCTAGCTTTATTTTGGGATTAATTGCTTAAAAAAACCCCAACTGATTCTGAGAGGTTTCCCAAGTGCTCCAATGCCTACAGATCCATTTGATTCTTATATCCTCTCCCTGTGACAGTGAGAGCTCTATCAATTCTGAATCTTACTTAGACACTGGCGTGAAGAATAACAATCCTGCTGCAAGAGTGCTGCTCCACAGTTAGGCTACCCTTTCTAGATGGGGCTCAGGGCCTTCACTGCCATGAATTGAGCTGGTTTTCAGAGACGGCCTGGGACACTCAGTACAATGCAGATGCAGAAACGGATCCTTCGCACCCAGGCCAGTGGTGCAGAATGGCTTGCATTGTGCAGATCTGTTTGACCTCCAGCAGACTGACAGCATCCATGCTTCATCGATGTGTTCAATGGTTTGAAGACTTCTGAGGTAGTGTTCAGAGGACTGAGGCAGTAGAAGAGGAATGAGAGCCAGACCTGGTTTAGTCTTAGTCATACTGCCTATTGGGAGCCTCCTCTGGAATAATATCTTTCCTAAACTGCATCCAGGTTCAGTCAATGGGGAGAGAACTTAAAAGATGAAGTAACACCAGAGAATGACCTAACACCTCCTCAATGCAGAAGATTGGGGCTCCAGTACTTGTGTTCAATCCATGACTCCTTCACTGAGCAATGTGACATAACCTTAAAACCTATTTTCATGGTACCATGAATTTACTTAGCTGCAAGCTCAATCAAATAAAGCCTGTAAGAAGCCTCTGTATTGTTTAAGAAGTAGTGCAGATTCCCTCTCAGCTCCGGTAAACTGATTCAGTTGCTCCAAAGTAAGCAGGATTTTCTAGTGAACTGGAAAGCTAAGCCTAAATGTTTTAATCTGTTACAGGAAATGAGAAGTGATCAAAAACAGTGCAGTAAGAAGGATTTGAGAAGTATTTAACTATGTCCACTGAGAAACAGTAGAGTCTAACACCACTTGAAAGCTCAAACTTACACTCACCACCACTATACAAATTAAAATGTTGTGACTGTGGCTTTCAGGCAGGTAGCAGAAGGTCCGTGTTAATATTTAATTGTCATCCTGTGTGTCTCCCTACTCCCACCTCCACTCCATGTCCCATCTTCTGGCAGGCCAGGTTCTATACAAAAGAAGGCATTTGCAGCAAGCTCTGAAAATATCTTCAGGTCCAAACAACTGTGAAAGGAAGGTGTGTTACTGAATACACTCACCCTGCCCAGACAGAGAGACCACACTTTGTAGTTTCACAAGCTGTAAGGCCTCAAGTCCTGCCTTGCCAGCATTAACACATAATCTTCACTTTGCCTTTGTAAGTGGTCACCTTACTCTAGGGGAATTTAAAAGAGAGGCGTCTCTTTCTAGGACTGAGGTTTTGTCTGATTTTTTTAAAATCTCAGATAGTGTCTTTGGTTTAAGAACAAACACAGAAAATTTGACTTGTTTAGTATTTTAGTCATGTTTTCTTCCTTTGGGTTTCTGTAAAGAGGTATGGAAAGGATAGCAAAGCTGTTGACACAAGCATAGAAGAGAACTAGTTTCTCTCTTAGGGGCTGGATGGGTATTTGGAAGGTATCGCTTCACCTGGGCTTCACCTTCAGCCCTGGTGGTTGTGCCCACCCAGAAGGCTCAATAAAAACCTTTGGGGTTTTTTTTTTTTCCCTTTACCATTGTTCTACTGAGAGGAGGCTTCCTGAATTTAGCTATATAAACTTTTATTGAGTGACCGATTGTGAGACTCCTTTCCACGCTGGCAAACAGTGCGGATGGGATGGAGCTCCTCATGCTCTCTGCCCCCTCCTCTACCCTCTCCTCCTTGTCCCCTCTCCATGGGACCTAACTGAGGCAGCAAGAGCTTGACCTGAACGTACCAGCTGAGAAATACAGCTGCTGGACATGGTATTTGTGCACCTTGCCGTATCAACACCAAAACAAATTGGGGCCTTGTGAAACTGGTGGAGGGTGCTGTCTGCCTCAGCTGATGAGAGTCTTCTCAGGTCCAATGCAAACAGCTCTTGCTAAGTGCTGGGGCCCACACTGTTGTTGACACAGCAATAAAATAGTTTGTAGTGTGCAACATCCTTTCTTTCACTGTTTGTGAAAAGTGTAGTGAGTCTAAGCACTAGAAAAATCAATGGCTTTAGATCTGGTGTGTTATGCTTTGCAAGGAGAGACCCTGGTGTGTGTCTGGATGGGGCATAGCATGCTCTTCTTCCTCATCTTCTACCTGCTGCTCCCAGGGCTGGGTTTTTTCTCCAGACATAAGGAACTCTGGATTAATTTCTCCATAAAAAGAAAATACACTTCTTTGCAATATTTTTTTCTTGTTGATATTCTTTAGGCTTAATGTATTCCTGAAAATGGGATTTAGAACTAGAACTGGGAGAGAAGCCCCAAGCCCAGATCAAAGTAATTAACAAAAGTGATTGAAAACATGAAGACATAACATTACACATTCTTCAAAATCAAGATGACTTCATACTACGCAAGACAATATGGCAGAAATTTATAATTAATAATCCAGTTCATTTTACGATATTCCAGTAAATACTGAAAAAGAGAATTTTTGCTCAAGGTTATGCAGCCAGGTATGTGTTTTGAAAATAGTCCTGTGTTAACTTCAGTGGACAACTGTGGTCAGATTTGTCCCACAGGCAGTTAGCAAAGACTTTTTAAAGAAAGTACCACCAGTTAACTTTAATTACTTAACTTTCATTTTAACAGAAAGGAGCTCATGGCCAGTACTGATGACAGCTTAGTCCTCCATCTCTGACAGACTTGAAAGATATTCATACTGCTACAGTGAAGACGAAATATGTACATTACTTAAGTTGTAAAGAGACAGGATATATAAAAAGGAGAATAAGCAAGCATCAATTAACATCTAGCTTCACCTGAGGCAGATGGGGGTTTTGCATTTCTGATATGGTTCTGTTTTAGTGTTCGCATACAGGCTTTGTGAGAGACCAGATGCACATGTTGATTGCAAGCAGAGTCCATATTTCATGTCTATGGTACCTAAAAATGAATTGTTCAGTGCTGTATGCAGGGAGAAAGAGAAAAATCCATGTTTGTCTTGAAGTTGTACTCAAAGAAAAATGCCCATTTCAAGTCTGCAGCATCGCTCCCTGTTCCTGTGGTTTTCCAGTGAGCTGGTCTGTAGGCCTATTTGCAGCTCTGTATAAGATTGTCATTAAGTCTGCATCCCAGTATTTCACCTGCTATTTTTCTACAGTAACTAATGAAAGCTACAAGAGGAACAGCCAGTTGAACAAGTGTTCTCAAAATGCCAAAACTTGATTGCAATGGAATTTTTTTTTCAAGGTTTGTGTTAATATCTTCATTCTGAAACTTGTGTTCAAACATTAGTTAATTCAGTGTGTTGGATAGTTTATTTGCATGCATCTCAAAACTGCTGCATATTTTGGCATGGGAAGGGAACAGCAGACAGCTAGTGGGTCAGGAGTGAGGTCAGCTGGCAAAATGGTGAGGAAGCTGGCACAATACCTGCATGCCATTGGTTTTGCTCCTGCTGATGCTAAGGTCCCTTGACATCAGGAGCTCTGAAGTCACCCACAAGTCAAACAACATTAAAAAAATCATTGTAGATGTTTGCATAATGCTGTAAACATGAATTAATTTTATTAATGGAATGTGCTTTATCAACGGAAATGGGAATCTGGATTTGGGGAAAGGAAATTGATGGGAGATGGACTGTTTTCTTGTGGTGGGGAAGAAAAGTCTCTTCTCTGAGAAGAGTGAGACTCATTCCTGTGGAAGGTCCCCACCAGGTGTTTTGGCGAAGTCTTGTGGAGGAATTTGCAGTAATAAAAAATTGAGATTCAGTGAACAAACCAGGAGGCAAGGATAGATTTATGTCCTTGACAGCTCAGGCCAGTCTCCATATGTTGTTAACATTAGATGGCAAGAGAAATTACCTGTATCATATGCTATTGCACAGCCTGCATTTTAAGCCTCTGCTGTTAAAAAACAACTTAAAACAAATGGAAAAGATAAAATGAGAATTTTTCTCAAGTCAGAACAGATGGCAAAGTTTTCAGGCTCTGGAAGGTAGAGATAGACTTCTCCATGGCCAGGGAGAGGTGGGATGAGGAGCTCTTCTCAGGGCACCATGTCACCACTTTTTGCAGCAGAAGTGTTTAAATCCTTCAACAATGTGCTTTGTGTTGTAATAGCTTACCTTTTTTAACTATCCTGCACTTTACTTTACTATGGTTTGAAGCTGAAAATATTTTGTGTAGAAAGTTCCTTGACAGACATGGTCATTACTCCTTGATGACACTTGGTTTACTAAGCTGCATTTCCAAGTTCCTGATTCAGCAGGACTTGGGGCCTGTCATGTGGCACTGTCAAGTATCTTGGTCTTCTTCCTTTCTTATATATCAGGAAATGTGGGAGTTTATTATTAATTTTTGTGGTGTCTAACTTGCTCTCAGGCCATCTGTCTGCCCAGCCACCAACTCCAGCTTTTCCCGGGCTGCAGTGCCAGCAAGCAAAGGAGCTGTGATAGACGTTGGTGGGACCTAGAGGCACCCTGCCTGGTGTCCAGAGCCTCCAAATAAAGCAGGGAGGATGCTTTTAAAACAATTAGCTAAGGAACTCTGCAGTTCAGCCCTAAGTTTATTTAATTTATTAAAGATGTGGTCTGACTTGAGTTCTTAAAAGCCTTAGTTGCAATTCTTTTAAGATATGAGCCTTTTCAAGGCTCTGAAACAAACAAACCTTACTTTCCATTTTGTCCAAAAATTCTGTCACTAGAACATCTGTCTGGGAAG
This sequence comes from Scytalopus superciliaris, assembly GCA_013400415.1. Taxonomy (NCBI): domain Eukaryota; kingdom Metazoa; phylum Chordata; class Aves; order Passeriformes; family Rhinocryptidae; genus Scytalopus; species Scytalopus superciliaris. The sequence continues at coordinate 257,073 of VXBX01005992.1, read as the reverse complement.
TCTTCAGTTCTCATTTCACCTGCAGGGGATTTTTTGATCCATATCCATTTGAAACATGACAATTACCCTGCACCAAAACACACCAAAACAGTATCCCCAAGTGGCAAGGTGTCTGGGGTCTATTTTCCCAGTCCCTGATGATGACCTTTTCTTCCCCAATAAACATTTATTAGATCACTGAAATACCATCATTAGTGAATTATTTACTGGTTTGCTTTACCTCCCAGCAGAGTGCCCTAACTGATAGGCCTTAAAGTAATTTCCCTCTCTCTTTGTTGAATGTATATTTAAGTAATTACTTTATACAAAGGAGTGGAACAGCTCCAAGAGCAGAGCTTGGCAGAGCAGGGCTGCTTTGTCAGGGCAGGCAGGATCCTCTCCCAAGAGATGACTGCTGAAGATTCCACATCCTGAACCAGTATCTTCTAAATCCTGCCTGCGAGCTGTTGAATAACAGCACTACTGCCTTCATTTTGCAAATGATGCTGAAGTTCAGCCATTTGAACATTTTCTTTGCCCTGAAACATCTTGGTTGGTTTGGTTCAGTGTTATCAAGGCACTGCTCTTCAAGTCCCATTTTGCTTTGGAAAAAATGCCTTTTAGTTTTTTTCAGTGGTTTACTTCCAAGACTTAAGGAAAATTTAAAAACCCGAGGAATTTATTGACACATCTGTAGCTCAATGGGCCTTGTAGAGAAAAGACAGTGAGGGAAATGCAGCTGTAGGTTGATCCCTGCAGGGCAAGGAGATAGCTTTTCATTTTCTGTCTGCCACAAGATGATGAATTTCAGTTCATCTGGAAAATAGTCATGGCTATAGGATCTCTGTTCATCTCTGACCTTCTGGGCAGTTATCATTGCAGAGCCTGGGGGTTTGGTTGGGTTTGTAATCACTTTTTCACTGCCTTACACTTGGTAAACATTTTGAAAGCTGACTGCAGCTCCAACTGCTAGAGACTTTATTTTCCAATGTAATCTGAGATCCAAAGCATGTTTTGCAGAAAGGTTGAGCTGTGGGCACTCATGAAATATACAGCAGAGCCTGCCATTGCTCATGCCTGTATTCCTAATTGCTGACAAACCTGGTAGCAACCAAATTACTTTATCGCCTCTGCAAATCCAAACACCTGAAACACCAGACCAACCAAATATTGTGATTTGACTGCAAATAAACTCCACTGTCTGGGTGATTTTGGAGTGGATTATCTGGCTGATCAAACTTTGTAAATGGTATTCCATCGTATACAATCCAAATTTCTCAGCAACAAATCATCAAAAAAATTGAACAATTGGCCAGGAAGTTAGTTGTTTACACTAAAACAGCTTTCTTTCAAGACTTTAGGTGTGGATGAAACATAATATTTATTTAAAGATGGAGATAAAATTTACCATTCTCACATAATCTCATATATACATCTCTGATGTAAATACCTTCTTATCCCTAAAGACTCTGACTGCTGTAATTGTGTATTGCACTATTTATACAACCAGGAAGAGATGAATGAAAAAAGAAAACATGGTACATCTTTTATACTGGGGCACACAAAAGCACCCAAAGCAGGGAATCAGAACCTTTGTTTCCATGTGGATTTTGTGGTTTTTAGCAAAGAAAATGTCTTTTAAGAACACATACTTTCCTCTCACCACATAGTTTCTAGCAGTTACAGTATAAGTTATGTCTAGAGAAGATCAATCAGCTCTTTTCGCCTGTCACTGTAGTAACAATATAGCAGAGGGTTATGGGCTTGGTACTCCCTCCTTCACCTCACCTGCCTTTGGCTGCAGGCACAAGCTCAGTGCTGCAGCAGCCCCGTGAGCAGTTAATGGCAAAGTGATTGCTGTGGTGAGGAGATGCTTAGCAGGCCAGTCCCAACACAGCATATATCTCTCTTACCAAGGGTTCTAAACTTGTTGACTGGGAAAACCCAACTTGCCAGAACAAGATCTTTTTACACACAGCAAGAACAATCTCCTATTGTCTCCAGGGATAAAATGGTGCCAATAAAAGATAAAAACCCCATGCCAACACAATGATGCATAAAACTATGTTAACTGCTTCAGCACTATATTTAACTATGAGGTAAAAACTTCTGAGAGGTATTTTTTTGGTCTCACAAATACAAATAAATGGAATGTAGCAATTACACTGAAAAAACCCCAGATGTTACATTCACAACTCTATGACTATACAACTATGAATATTGCCATTTTTGGTTTTTTTGTTCTTATGCCTTGGCTGAGGGTCTGTATGGTGGAGTAGGAGTGAAGGCTGAACTGTCCTCTGCTGCCTTCCCAGCTTTGTGGGGCTGCTGTCAGAAGTGAAGCGTTCATATTTTAATTCTCCATATCAGGAAAGAAAATGTTCTGACACACTTCAGTTATTCATGAGCATGTGCCATTTCTTGTGCTTCTTCTCATGGTGCTTCCTCGCTCTACAGAAATGCAAGCTGCCTAAGTTTCCCTGTGCTAGAGCAGCTCAGCTGCCTGAGGGTACCTGTTTGGTGTAGCTGGCAATTTTCAGAGAATGGAAAGAGACCGGTGATGGGTCTTATCTAAGACATGCACTGAGTAAAAAACTGTGTAAGTGGGGTCTGATATTTCTGACTCTCCGCCCTCAGCTTAATGCCCTGACCATGAGCCTGTGGAGCAGAGCTTCCTCTGCCCCTGACTCCTCCTTCTTCTCCGCCTCATACTCTTGATGGCCTTTCCTGCCAAGTAAGGCGCCTGGGAGGCAGGACAGGCCAGTGGTAAGGTACTTCTTTGTTCCATGGGCTTTTTAGGTAGGCTTGTAAGTGAGGCCTGAAACACCTTCTCCAGGGACATTGTGCACATAGGGCACTAGAGCTATTCTCAGAAACACTTTGGATGCAGCAAGGACCTATTTCAAGAGGCAGAGCATTTTGGTATTCCATGTCTGTTATATTAAGTAGTATAGATAAGGTCTGCAGGATGTGAAGCAGGCACTTGCAGAGCTTGGAAGATGTGTGCCTCTCCATGGAGAGAAGTGTGCTCAAGACAAGGGGCTCTGGAAGCTGCCAGGTTCACCAGGAAGGTTCTGGGAGAGTTAGGACCCTCAGGCTTTGGTGCTGCTCTCCACCACAGACTTTCAGGATCCTTTGGCTACTTGGGTATAGGTAACCACACGGCAAATTTAGTGGTCTGAATCTTGCTCTGTGCCTTCGTCTGATTTTCCCTATGCAAATTGATAAGTCTGCTGACAGTTTTGAAACCAATCTGCTGCTTTTCCTTTGATCTCATATTATTCTTCCTGTCCTGCTCAAGACCATTTTGTAAGTTAGCTGGAGGTGGTTTTTATGATAATAGTACTGGCATTGCCTTTGAGCAGTTCAGATATTTGCTGAGAGGTGGTTTACCAGCCCTTTCTTCTCTTTCTATTCCCTCCCTCCCCTGCTCCAACTTCACTAAGTTCAAACAATATATTTCCTAAAGACCCGGTAGAGAAGCAGTGTATATTGTATGAATGTATATGTATAACACACATATGCATGTATGCATAGTATCTATTTGTGTGTGTGTGTATGCATATATAGAGTACCACAGAAGAGCTCCAAATGCAGCGCAGCCTCTAGATGCTACTGCATACAAACAACCAGCCTCTCTTTCAAAATCTCATTAAGTTTGGATGTGCTCATTGTGGAGAGCTGGCCCCGTTATGGGGCTTGCCTTTTTCCATTGATTACATGGCACCAAAATGTAGAATTGAATGCAAGTCTAGGTTCATGCTGAGAAAACCCTGCTAACCTTAGGGAGAAAGAATTAATTGGTTTTGGAATTTTAATTTGGCCCCAACTGTATTTCAGCTTGCTTTCAAAAATCTGAAAGCATAGCAATCAAGAAAATCATGCTACATAGATCCATGTCATTGAGTTAAAATGTTTATTTGGAATAAATAAATGGAAGTGCAAGCCACTGCAAACAATCTGGTCACAGATTGTTGTCAAAATTATATACACACATGTATACATTTTCATTTTCTTCCTCCCCAAGGTAAATTATTCCTTAAGCTTCTCCTGTGGAATGCATGTGTCTCTAGAATTTCAGGAGACTAAAATCTGTGGAAATGCAACATGTGAAATCAAAATTACATCTAGTTATGTACTTCTTAACTTCAGTATGGTTCAGTCCCTTGCTTCCCAACAATGTTTAGATTAAGCCCTCCAAAATGAAAGTTGATTCTCTTTGTGTCTCTGCATTTGCAGCCATGAGAAATTAAAAAAAAAAAAAAAGGGGGCAAGACTTTCTGGTGTAGTCTTTCCACGTGTGGCTCTGTGGGGTTTTTTTATTGGTAAAATCAGCTGTTATGACAGAGGCAGCATCGTAAATAATAAGCAGCAATAAGCAGCAAGATGTCCAACTAAGAGCTGCTTTCTCACGCTATTTCCTGCAGAGTCAGATTGTATGACTGCCTCCAAATATATAAACTTGGGGCAGTATTTGAACATTCCTATTACCTTTCTGAGCTTTAGATCCAGCTCTTTGATTTGTTCTCTCAAGCTCCTTAAAGCTCCTTCTCTGCCAGTTTGGATGATGTGTAGGAGTCTGTGATGAATACACTCATTATCTAATACAAAGTGGCATAAAACACTCATGCCATGAACTCTGCCACACAGCTATACCCTGCTGCAATTCTCTGATTCATGCTGTACGAGATTCATAGCATTTATGTTATTCATATATCTTGGTTGACCTTGGTCTGCTAGAAACTCCCTCCTTTTTATGTCTGTCCCATAGTGGGGAGGTTTTGTCCCACAGTAACAATGGAACTTTTGTACTTCAAAGCACATCCCCCCCCACCCAACATCCTGAGTTTTAATTTTCCTTACATATATAATATCTGTTCCTTTCTCTTTCCCTCTCACATTCTTACCTATGTTTAATGGGCTGATGCTATCTGAGGAACTGTATGTAAGCTTTTATATTTTTATTTTTTTTTTTACATATCATAATAAGTTAACCCTTTGAAATCTAATTGCAGAAAAGTATTTAAATATTCCTGGAAGAAATAAAAACATGCTCTAAGAATAAACAGTATCTGTAGCTTTTCTCTATGGCATATACAGGAAAAATACTCTCATTTCTACTGTGATAATACATGAGAAGACCTGTGTATATGGGGAAAAGATGATACAGAGGCTTGAATAAAGGAAAAAAGGGGTCACATAGTTACAGATGTTTTCAGAGTGCTGTGGTTCCTGAGTTTCTCCTTGGGCATATTGCAAAACCGAGGCATGTTCCTGCCTCGTGTTGCTCCTGTGCTCAGAGGAATGGTCCCCATGATCCACCACATCTGCTCTGTGCTGCAGCACACTGCTCCCTGTGCATGATGATGTGAGAGAAACTTTGTCTGTGAGAAAATTTGGGCTGTGTAGGAAAAAAAAATGTCCTGTTGGAAGTAGGTGTCTGTGGTTTAATATGTTTGCTGGTTGCAGCCTCCCACCACTACTGGTGATGCACTGTTTGAGGGGTAAGCAAGACTGGGGCTGGGAGGACCTGCCCCCTGCAGATGAGAAGCCATCCTTCCTCATCCCCTGTCACAGCCATGCTGCTGGGGAAGGAGCTCTGGATGAGCCCAACAGCTCTTGTCTCAGCTGAGTGGAGCAGGAGCACAAGCTAACAAGACTCTGGGCAGGATGTGCCCAGGAAGATATGGAGGGACAAGACCAGAGCTGGGCAGGGGCTTCTGGAAATGCAGTGGGGCAGGGAAGTGCAGAGTAGGACAGAAATAGATGCAAAGAGAAGGCTAGATAAGGAAAAGATCAAAAGTGGGATGCAGTGACAATCCCAAGTGTCGGTCTAGTGAAAATAAGAATAGAGTCCCTGCGTATGGTGCAAGGGGAGACACTGCCTGTAGCACTGGTGCCAGCCTTACACATTGAGGAGTCATGGCTCTGCTGTGTACTGACCATCCTATGTTCTTACTGTCCTTCCTGGCTATCTTCCACCACAGCTGGAAGTGGAATCCAATTCTGTCTGTGTTCCAATCTGCCAGCTGGCTGTGACACCATTACAGGTAAGCAGGAAACTTCTGCTACTGCCTCCCTCCTTTTTCTTTTCCTCAGCACATGCTAAAACTGAGAGCTGTCCTGGCAAGGACCATGTGATTCTTAGGCTTATAACAACTTTCCAGTCTATTTATTTCTTTACATTTCCCTCCAACTTGTAGTTAGTGAATTATTAAGTTTTACTTTCCCAACAACTTTCTGGAAGGTTGCGTTAGAAATGCAATAGTGAAAAACACTGATTTGGAAATACATATGAACCAAGAGTTGCAGGGAGAATTAATGCCTTTTATTCAGACACACTGATGCCACTGAAAAAACAGACAACTTCCAGATATTGTGGCTTAGCTTTAGGTCATGAAATCTTGTCTTTATTTTTTTCTTTAGTGGGTAGAACTAATAAAAGGAATGACATCTCCTTCCAGATTCTTCCTTACTTATGTTCCTAGACCATCATCACTCCAGCAGCACTTATCAGTAAATATTTGTGGACAGAGCTGTGCCACTTGGAATGGTTTCTCCCTCCAATTCCCTGCCTCCCCAGCTGTTGTCTCCCCATTGTCCTGCTGCTCCCAGCCTACAGCCCCTGTGCTGAGCAGCAGCAGCCCCAGGAACAGAGAGATGTCTGTCTCTGATCTACGTCCCTAATGCTGCATTCGTTCACAGGCCTGCTTGTAGGGGATTTGCTGGAGGGGAAATAAAACAATTGCATTTAATGCAGAGTAAACAGGGAAGATCCTACCAACCTTTCTTTGCAATGTACAATGAGTTCTGCATATTTTTTCGTGCTGTTTTACTGGATTTTTATAGGACATGAATTATCATGAATCAGAGTTTTTAAAGCAGACAGTACTCTAAAATGCTTACAAGTTTTCCTCATGCTCATGCTGCTTTTGCCCAGTTCTGAAGAATGTTAAGATCCATCTATGTTATAATGCATTGAATTAGCTAAGGGAGAAAAAAGGAGAGATCAAGATAATTTTTTCTAATCTCTGCTTTAATCCTGAAAAAAATACCAGGACATTTTCTAATAGAATTCCTAAGTGATAACCACCTTATTGGTATTAGGCCTGTGGTTTAACTATGCTGTACCTGTGTTAAAGGAAAGCTCTGTTGACTCTGGATTTGCGATAGAGCATATACTACTTTCATGGGATTAGAAACCCGTATACTCTGGCCTTGTGAAATTGTTTTGCTTTCTTGGCATGTTCAAACTTCTTGAGGAAGTGAAGGACTTCCTCTGTGAAGGGCTGTGCTTACTTCATTTCTTTGTGCTCCAAATACTGAGACAGCAAGTTCCTCAGGACATCTGTTCTTTGTTCGCTTTGGGTTTATTTATGACATGCATCTGCCTGCCTTTTCCTCTCTGCATTCAGTACTAAGAAGAAAAAAAAAGAAAGAAAGAAACTCTCGGTGCTGCGACAAAACCATATCCCCTAGTCTTTATTCAGAGAGAGACTGACACTTTAGGCACAGTTTCACACTAAATTAAATTGCAGGGTGCAGTGCCAGGAAGTGTATCTGAGCATCAGAAGGGAAAATATCCTCCCCACTACCATTCTCCTGGACTTGGAAGGAGCTCTGCTCCTGTGCCCTGTGTTTTCTTCCCCTTTTTT
>VXBX01005992.1:217683-240490 GCA_013400415.1 Scytalopus superciliaris | reverse complement strand
CCCCCCCCCCATTAAAATACATCAGGTTCATTTTCCAATAACAGATTTTTCTCAGCATTTTTTTAAGAATAATTGTGGTTTCACAAGTTATTTTTCACAGTGACATGTGAAGAAAAGGCTAAATTACTCTACTTGGTTCAGGATGCAGGTGTTTGTAGAAGCATTTACTGAAAGTAGGTGCCTTAGAACCTAATGACTTTATTTTTTTGTGTGGGTTGGTGTTTTGTTTTGTTTGTTTGTTTGTCTTGTTTGTCTTGGTTTTTTTGTTGTTGTTTGTTTGTTTGTTTTGCTTCTGCTGGAATTTTGATATAAGGTGCCTAGTCCTATTTTAAATGTCAGATCACTGTCTGGCTCAGTCTCGCAGTTCCTGAGTATTAAAAATGTTTTTTGAGGCTTGCCAAGAATGCTACATGAGTAAGTAATGTGATTTGACTTACTGAAAGGGTTCTAATGCTACATTAATTCAATGTAACAAAGTAGAGCAGTAATACAGCTTCCTTTAAAAGTTGATGAGACACCATACTGTAATGTCACAACCATAAATTGCAGTGCACTAATTTTAAGCTGTCTATTTAAATTTGGGCGGTATAGACATTAATCTACATAATTATTTGCTTTAAGAATGAATCAGAATTTATATTTCCTGCATCAGACTGTACTTTTAAAGCAAGTGTCATTGGAGATAAGTGCCTCTGTTTGCAGTAGCAATGTATGTTAACACATCTTCCAGAAGCCACCTGTTCTTTGTTACACAGAAAACAAAATACTGATAAATTACATAAAGCTCCATAGGTTTTCATCAAGCTTGGAAAACCAAACCTAGGGTTATACAGGTAAATTCTTTACACACAAACAGATATATCAAGGCATGTTACAGGGTAATTTGGAATAAAAGTCATTCATCTAATTTTAGCTCCCCAAAGGTTAGTCTCCAGGCACATATGCTTCTAGTGGATTATATACCCCATCTTTAAGTTGAAGGTCTAAGATAGTTGAAAAAGTTCACATTTGAAGTTACTTTTCCCCCTCTCCATCTAAATATGTAACAGCAAATGAGACAAATAGTATTTTTTTCTGCTTGGAAATGTTGCAAGAAACATAAAAATTAATGAGCTTGGGGAAAAAAAAAAGAAAGGTTTTATGTGAAGTAACCCCTCAAAGACCTAGAAGCAGAGTTTCAGAATAGCACATAGTCATCTCAAGCACATTTTAGGTCACAGTAAGTACCGCTGTATGGAAGAACAAGTAATTTGTATGTCTTGGAGTAGATCTGTATCATGAAAGGTCAGGCAGACAAGGAGAAAACTCACGCACTGGTTGGACTTGGCAGCTGCCTCTTGTTCTTTCAGGAACTTTTTTCTTCAGTATTTGTTAGCCTTCTTCTTCTTGTATCATCATAGTGGCAGGCTCTTAGGTTTTCTGTTCATTCAAGTGTACAAGGGAGGCAACCTTTCCCAAACAATTCTATTCTGGGAAGTAGAAATCCCAGGTGTCAGGGAAACTGCCATGTCTTCAGAAAATGTCCTTGAATGGTACTCTGGATCAAGGCCAGGGAGGTGGGAGAGCCTCCAATCTTCTCTTGAAGTTTGTCCATGCCTTCTGAACACAGCAGGTTTCCTGAGATCCAGGGGAGATCAGGAGAGAAGTGATATACTGATTGTGCAGTGACCAGGAGACTGGGCAGGAGGTTGAGAAGATGGGGTTTAAGTTTGTGCCAGGAGAAGTTCCCAGTGTAGCTGCCCAGTGTAGAAAGTACATGCAATTCTACCTCTGTCACATCCCAAAAAGATTTCAGTGATTCTCAAGCCAAAGAAAGAGAAGAAATGGAAACCTAGGGCTTGAAGGTAAATGCTGTTCTCAGAGCAATGGGAGTGCCTGGTTCTAGAAGGGCTTGTGAAAGCACTTCACATTTAGGGATCCTTTAAGGGATATGATGTGAAATGACTTTCTAAGCTGAAACCATGTACTTCCAATGCTGACGAAGATGCCACTGCAAGTCACTTGTTTCACATATTAAGTGGATCAATTATTTTGGCTCTCTGACCTTCCAGTTCCAGGAATGCTCTGAGATTTTATTTTCCAAGCAGTATTTCTTTTTGCACAGACCATGAACTAGATTAGTTTCTCTAAGGAACATGAATGAAGTTTGCTTTTCCTAAATTCCTGGCAAACAAATTGATGAAATCCATATGGATCACAAAGTCTCAATGCTTGAGTACAATGTTCCTCATGTGAGCAAACAGTTGTCTTTTAAAATAGATGACTTTTAGCTGCAGGGATTATATATATGCATATTTGAGATCCGTTCTGTGAGCCATCATCTGGATTTCAAAAACAAAAGACAGGAAGCTGACTGCTTCTGAAGGTGTTTTCCTTCTTCCTCCTGTTAAGCATACATACTTTTCAGATAAGGGTTGCTAATTCAAATTTGTCAACATATCTTAATATTAAAGAAAAATTGTTAAAAAGTAGTTTGAATCATTAATTTTAAACGCTAATCCTTCTCAGCAAAAATGGCTGACTTTTGACCTTGTTCTTACCATTGCCAAAATGCCTTTAATACACACACATGCTCACCTGTGCACGCAGACACACATCTATCCTGCGTCTCCTACCTTGGCCAAGCTGCAGATGATCCAAACTACTGGGATTTTGAACCAATTCCTTTTTGATATGTCATGTGCACATTTTCATGCCCCAGCATGTCTCTAGCCACGCCTTCCTGGCACCAGTCTATCTGAGATATCCTCGAGTGCAGGCTAAGATGGGAAAGCATCTCAGGGGCAAGTGCTTTCAAAGGCTGCAGAGAAGGTGCTTTCTCATATATCCCATGTGGCTCAAAGGAAAGCTCTGACCTTCCCTCTTTTTAGAAAAGAAGAGGGTTGACCAGATTAGTTAATTAAAAAATTCTTGCTTGTGAAATTAGTAGCAGTGAAATGAATTAGCAGTTAGAAGGACTTGTCTGTATGTGCTTAAAATCTGTATGGTATTTTCTTAGCTTTGTTTGTACATGAAAAATAGCTACTTCAGATGTTAAACCCTATGGCTGTGTTACCAGTGGCAGACCATGGTCTTCTACCACTGCACCCTTTTTGGCTTCCCAAAAACACTTCACAGGGGCTTCCACACCAGCCAGGTGCTTCACAATGCACAACCTTCCCTCTTTTAGAGGAGGAGCAAATGGACATGTTTAGTTATCTTCCCTACTATCTTATCTCCTTATCACCGCAAAAGACTGGAGATGTGGCAACAGCCTTAAAGCTCCATGAAAAGTGTGCATGACTGATCAAGCTGGGAGCTCAAAGAATTGATGGGGGATTGAGAAGCAAAACTGGGAGACAACAAAGTAAGATGGCTAGATTTGAGTGGTTCAGAGGGTGAGAATGGCATTGGTGGATCCCTGTAACAAAGCTGGATAGGGCTGGGCAGCTGCCCTTGCACCTGCAGGCTGGAGGTGGCTTCTGGCCATCCTTGGTGGCCCTACACAATAATGCACAAATATCAGTTTATCTGCAAAATAAAGTATAAGCTTTTTAATGTACAGCATCAGAAACCTTTAAAACTACTTGAGAGGAGAATAAAAGCAATTAACAAAATATGTAGTTAGAACCAAGGCTGTTTCCTCTTATTTTTTTCTTAAATGTTTGTTTTGTAAAGTGGAGGGAACAGTATGTAGTAAAAAAAACCTAATAATTGTGAAAAGTTTTCCTTGGCAAAAAGAAAGCATTTTGAAAGCAGTAGAAGATGAAATGTCAAGGCAGCTGTTGGATTGCAGTCACTATGGCAATCATAACACAACACTGATTAGTTAGGCACATGGCAAGGCTCTGGGTAAGAAGTCCGGGGGTGGCAGTGGTGAAGGGCAGGTTGTTGTTTTTAAGGGCATTTTAAAAAACTTTACACAGAGAAGGATCTGTCCTTTTAAAGATCTGTGTGTAAGGTTTTCTCCTAAAATACATTTGTGTACACATTTTGGCACTTTAAAAAAAGTCCATTTTAAATCTGGTAACAGACAGATGCTTTTTGCTAAAGCAATTCTTGCAGACCAGAGGATGATTCTCTTAATATGGGGTCCAAGACTCTGTGTCTTTCATGTATTTGTATTTACAACACCCTGTGGAACAAGGAAGTCTTTTATTCCCACATTTTCTTGTGGGGACAAGAAACCAGAAATTCTGTGTTGTGGGTTCATGAGAAAAGAAAGGTGTTTGTACACTGCATCACCTAATGTGAGCACATCCAAACTACTTGCCAAGTGAACTAGGCTCACCTGTGTCTCCATTTGTGCAGACTTTCAACAGTGGTATGAAATGAACATGCTGGAGGCAAAGCAGAACTTCCTTTCCTTTTACTCCTCCACTTCCCACAAACCAGAACTGAGCCTTAAATACTATGTTACTGAATAGAAATGGACAGTCCTTCTAGTCCATCTCTTGGAAGGAAGGAAGGAGGGTTCAGTTTTGAAGAAAATACCTGGATTCCCAACTTCATTAGTGTGTTGAGAACTGGGTGGAATTACAATCAACATGCTGCCTTCACTGCTGCCTCACTGCAAACCAGGACATTTCTGTTTGTGGTTTCTCTTCAGAGCTTTTGTCTGTTATGTTTATTTTGAATAAAAATGTGTGTGTGTTTGTGTGTGTGTGTGTGTGTGTGTGTGAGTGTGTGCAGGAACATGACATGGGGGACTGGCTTCCACAACATTTGCACAGAAGTTCAGTGTTCCTCTGAGGTGATTTGGATGCTGTTAGGACACATCACCAACACAAACAGTAAAACTAATGCTACGCATTATTTCAAAGTGTTCAAATATGTGAAGTATACAGAATGACAAGTTTCCTATTAGTCCTTTAGTCTTAAAAAAAAGAAAAAAAAGTCAAATTAAGATCAACTTGGAATTATTTTTAGGTTTTTTTTTTGTTTGTTTTTTTTTTGNAAATTAAAATTAACTTTGGATTTTTTTTTGGTTTTTTTTTTTTTTTTTTTTTTTTTTTTTTTTTTTTTTTTGTTTTGTTTTTTTTTAATAATTGTAAGATGTTTCCCCAGGATAGACTTTCTTCTTTTAGAGCTGCTGCTAATTTTTTGCAGTGCTGTTCTGCACTCTCACAAGTCAGAGTTGTTAAAATCAATCCCGTCTTCATTTGTTTGTCAATTAAAAATCTGCCTTTTTGAATTCAAGAGTTAATCCCTTCTTTCAGCTGGCACTTGCTTTCCTGGGTAGCTGCCAGCTTCCTCCACAGTCCCTTTCCACCATGGCATCCCAACACCCTCATCTTAGGGAGCTCTATCCCCAGCACAGTTCCTTGCCTGTGCAGAAACTTCTCTGGTCTGACTGCACAGATTGGCTTGCAGGATGGAGATCTCAGCACATTGATGAAAAGTCATTGCAGGCTGAAAAGTGCTGGAGTAATACAGTAATGTAAAGTAATACCTAAACAAACCCACAAAACCTAAAAGGGAAGAGAGTTAAGTCCTGTAATTTCCCTGAGCTTTGCTAATTCTGAGACCTACAGCTCTGATAAAGGAAATTGATTTCATCAGTTGTCAGTCATTCTCCTCTTTTTTTTAATGATCAGAAGTTCACATCTGCTCCAGGCAGGGCAAAGTCCTGCTCTGCTCTGCTCCTCTCTGTTGTGCTGAAAGGATGGGCTATAGCCAACCCTTGTATTTTAGGTGGGGAGTTTTCTTCTCTTCCTGATATTTTCTTTTACTGGGATCATGCTAAGACAAGTCCCTGTCTTGACAACATCACTTGGAAGTTTCCTGTCAAGCTTGTTCCTTCAGCCCTTCACTTATTAACTAATTAATAGATCTGACTTCTAGAGCAGATTTTTTTTTTTTTTGTGTTGGGGCTGAACTGGTTTCTGTTCAATACAGCTGGGCAGCTACATTACCCTGAGAAGGTAGTGTCAAGTATAGTGGGTAGTACAAAAATGCAGGACCATGCTGACTGCTTCTGAAAAAAAAAATAGGCATGCATATCTCAAATTCACATAAAACTGAATTCAAACAAGTCATATTGCTAGAGAAGATTTTTTGTTTGACAATACATGAGGGAATGTTCCTTGCCACCTCTCCTTCACTCCAATGCAAAGCTAACTCTTAAAAAGGCTGTTGAAAGATTGAATTTTATCAGAGGGGAACTTGAAATTTTGCTGGCTGTGTATCCATCAGTTCTTACTTGTTAGGGTTTCAGTTTCAGATAGATGTGTATTGACAAGCCTTGGTACTGCTTTTGGAAAAGTGAGAGAGCTCTTAAAAATAATGAAAAAAGAATGAAAAAGAAAACCAGAGCAGGCATGTCGTTCTCCCTCTTCATTTTAAGTAAATGATTCTGGCAATGCTTTTCCAGCTGACTGGATGTGTACAGAGGAAAAAGCTGTACCAGGCTTTCAAACTGTCAGCACTGAACTTTATTCTCAGTAGAAATGCATAATTTTAAAATTTATTGAAGGAACATTGTGGGGGAAAGAATGTTTTTGGGTCATATGAAAGGTTTTGATTAAATCCTTAGTGGATTTTTTTGCCTCTTTCTGCCTGCTGTATTCAGACTTGTCCATCTAAGATTTGAACACCTGCAGTAGGGCACATGAACCCCACTCCTGCAGTCTGACGGAAGTGCTGGTACTGTAGCTCACAAGTGCTGCATTTAATCATTGTTCCCTGAGGAATCATGGAGTAATACATCTTTAGTGCTTCAGGTACAAATATGGTGGACTCTGGAATGGGAGAATGACAGAAGGGGAATGAAAGTATAAAGTGAGGGCTTGGGATCCACACTGACTGTGCAGTACCATTTGTTAATTTTGCACATTGATTAGACTTGGGAATGATGACCTGTGGAATTCACAACCTTGTGAGGCATTCATCTGTGGAAAAACTTGTCTTCTAATTAGAAAGTTCCAGTGTTTTGGAGAATCTCAAAATCTTCAACAGTTGTGTTTGCATCAAGGATGTTCAAGTAAAGGTGCAACTTTTATGATAAAAAGGAAGATATTAAGGAAATAGATGAAATGCTCCAGAAATTGCAAACACAGTTGGGAACTAGTAAACCATGATAGAAGAAGTGAGGGTTACTAGGTGGGAAGGAAATTTTGCAGGATAGTAGGAGTGGAAGGTGGAGTGGGAGGAAGTAGGAGGGAGGCACCTGTGTACAAAACCTCACTGGAGCCCAGCCTTGAATGAAAGTTGGGCCTGCAGAAAGCACTGACACCCTCAACATGCAAAGGAGGCTGTGCACAAGCTTGAGTATTGCGTTTGCTACAGCACCAAACATGTACCTCAAAGGTTCCCACCAAAAAAGAGAAGAGGAAAAAAAAAAAAGGAAAGAGAGGAAATTGAGTGCTGCCCTTCACGATGTGCAAAAACCTGCCCCAGAAAGCCCACATACTGAGTACTGTGCAGTACCACGAAGAATGCTGTGGCAAGAACAATTCTTGTTGTACTTTCTCATCACTCTGTGACCTTGATAAGTTTTATTATATTAAACACTTAACTGTGTTATTTAAAACCTCTTACAATTGCTTAGTTTTCTAGAGGCATAATTACAAGTTTTGCACAACAGTCCTGGGCAGATCCTGAAGCAATTATTGAGGAAATCCTGTGAAATACTATATTGTAGAAGCACTCTACTATATTGTAAGAGTTAGTTCTAGCAGGATAACTATGGGAATGTCCATAACTTGCTAGCTTACAGCCTCTTCATACTTGCAGCAGGAAGGGACAGTTCTGAAGGGACAATATGGGGAAAATATTGCAGTTCCTGTCAGAACTATCTTGCTCCACAGTATCTACCTAAGCACTGCTCTTGACCTGAGGCAATGTCAGTAGTGCTGGAGTCCAGCTGGGATGCACACAGTCAGAAATCAGGGATTGGAAATGTCAGTCAAGACCATTGTTGGATGACTCTTTGAATTAATATTTATTAGGGTTTTTTTTAGATCCAGATATAGATACAGACACAGATATAGATTGAGTTAGATATGCTAAAAAGTAATAAGCCAGAAATGAAAAGCTGTTTCCAAACTTTTTTGTTTTCATTTACACTTGGGAATATGTGGCATAATTTCACCTCTCTATAAAGTTTGTGTGGGATTTCCGTCTCTGTAGTGTGTATTTTAAAGGGTTTTTTTCTACTACAAAATCTTGAAGCTGTATGAAGTGAGTACAGCATGTGAGTGCAGGCAACTTGCTGTGACTCTGTCTGTCTGGAAGTGCCATCTCTGACAGGCGAGAAGCCTGATG
Source organism: Scytalopus superciliaris (assembly GCA_013400415.1). Lineage (NCBI taxonomy): Eukaryota > Metazoa > Chordata > Aves > Passeriformes > Rhinocryptidae > Scytalopus > Scytalopus superciliaris. Next base: position 232,246 of record VXBX01005992.1, on the reverse strand, counting down.
TCTATTTGAAGACTGTCTGTGGGGGAAAGTAGGTATCACCCTCCAACAGTGAACCATTAATTGCCAGTTTGTCTCTGTGTTTAAACAACATTTGAGTTCTTCTGGTCTCAGTTGGTGATTCACAGTAATTTTGTCCTATACAAGCTCTAGATCAGATGAAGGCAGCTGTGTATATTTGATCAGACTCTCACATCAACTGTATTCCGACAGGCTGGCACTGTCCTGCTTTAGCACCGTCCTTCATGCATACAAATGTTCTGGCATTTGTAGATTTCCTAAATGACATGGCAGAGGTTGACCAGCATGGGAACTCTGCTACTGCAGAGAATGAATAAGTGCCTCGCCTATGAGGTTCAGGCTATTTTGTTTCCCATTTAAGTTGATGCACTGGAAATGTGATACACCTAGTTAATCTTCAACGGGCGATCTCAGACGTTATAGATCCACTTATACCTTGTAATGAATTACTTCAGTATTTGGCAAATATTAAATAACATTTTTTTTTGTTGACATGGAAGTGTGACCTACAGGTCGCAGCTGGTCCCAGTATTTGGTGCTGTTTGTGTCCTGCTGTCTGCCTCTTCCTCCCTCTGTTCTCTCGCTATTGAGACACAGCTGGTTTACGTCCATCACAATCAATGGAAGGACATTTCCAAGCTGGTAATTGCTGAGAGGATCCGGTGCTGATGGTTTCTGGAGCTGTCAATCTGGGTAGCAGCCTTTGGCTCCTGCTGTGTACAGTATGTCTGCAGTTTGACCATTTATCTCACTTTACATGAACTGAAAGAAAGGTTTGTGCAAACACTTGCTGCTCATTCCCTGGTATGTCTTTCTCCCCTTTGTCCCCTCCCTCCTGCTTTTGTGTTGTCAGCTATTGCAACAGCACTAAATGTGTCAAATAAGGTGAATGCTGTTGTCAAGTTCTGAGGTAATGCTTCACAGTGACTCCATTTGGAGTCAGGTCAGGACTTTGAAATAATCATTGGTTCACAATCATAGGAAAAGAAACACAATTACACCGGCTACATACTGAATGTTGAAGGCCCAGACTGTCAAACTTTGGTCTGCAAATGCAGTTGCAGAAAATCTAGGCATTTTCAAACGTGTTTCTCAGATCAAAAGCTGGTGAAGACTCTCTGTTAAGGAGACAGAGAAGGGGGAAGAACAGTGAAATCAGCCTGCTGCTGCAGGTGGTTTAATCGCTTCATTTAAGATACCAGATGATAAAAATGTTGAGTGGGATCCAGTCTGCAAAACTCTGCCTATGTGGCAACTTAGGTTCCTAAAAGTCACTCAGTTTCCAGTTTTGCTTAATCCTGTAGGCATGTAAAATTCACTAAGCCTTACTACCTGGCTGAAATCTCCTTCAGTGCCTGGTTTGATTCACCTGCAAACACTGTTGCTAGGATATGTGTGTCTGTCTGTCATCTAAAGCAGTTTTGGACTCAAGCTGAGGAGGATAGGCACTCAAACATTGCCCAAGCCTCTTGGAGAAGAAAATGAAAAATAAGGTTTCATCAAACCAATGATTACTTTCATTTGATACAATGTCACCGCCCATGTGGTGCTCATTAGCTCTGTGTCTCTCATGCTGACAGAAGGATGGAGATGCTGGGTGGTTAGCACACTGACAGAAAACTGCCAACAGAACAGAAATGCTATTTAGCCTCTTTTTTTCATCCGAAGAGCCTGTGGAGTCCTTAGAGCTTTTAGTGAAGCCCAGCTGGACCCAGCTAACTGCAGTGTACATCCCCTTCCTGTTAGATTATCAGTGGATAAACAGCAAAAACTGACTTGGGAGCCGGGACCGGAATACAGGTGTCTATCCTTTCCTCTGCAATTTCTCTTTTTTTTTTTTTTGCCAAGCTGTGCAGAAACTGTACTTAAGAAAGCTCCTAATAAACAGTTACCCCTTTTCCTTGCCTTGCCTTGCCTTGCCTTCCCTTCCTTTCCCCCATCTTTGTTTTCATTCTCACTCATATGCAATCCTTTTGTTTAAACTGTTACTAAATTTAACCAGTTGCTGCTCTTCATCACAAATTTCATGGCCCTGTTGTCTTCTCTCCTGCTCAGTGTGTGCATAGTTGTGCATAGTTGTGCAGGGAGGAATACTGTCTTCCTGCTCTGGCATATTCTTTGTTTAGCTCACTTGTTGGTCTAAACTGTTCACATCCGTTTGCTTCTCAGGCTCCATGGAAATTGAGTATACATCCAAGTGAGATGACAAGGACCTCATAAAAAGGTGTGTTTGCTTCCAGACAGATATTGAGAAATATCTGAAATGTAGCCACGAGGTAAGTGGAAGTAAACATCCTCCTGACTTTGCAGGATAAAGAAAGTTCACAATAATCCCTCTTGTTTCTTATCTCATGCCTTCAATGAGACATCACCAGATGGCAAGAATTGAAGCAAACCTCCCCATTCTATTTTGCTCCTCACCATTTTCATGATTGGTCTACCATGTGTACTAGGTGCAGCATGGAGAACATTAGTCTCTTCTCTGCAAAAGACTGAGTTTAAGTAACGATAGTACCAATCTGTGGAAAAGCCTTAGTCTACATATGCCAGGATCCTGTCTGTCAGTGTTCTGGTCCACATACAAATAGTGTGGCATGGTATTTGGAGAAAGGGAAAAAGAGATTATAGGTCTGTTCCCCTCTCTTACACTTTGTGCATGAGTGTGCACAACTCAGCTTTGCAAGGATGGCCCCTAGAAGGAAGGAGACCAGCTCAATGCCATGTCTAGTCTGGCTGTGGAAATCCATTCCTGATTCAGTTCCTTGCACAAGGACAACAAGAAAAAAAGTATTTTGGAATGACTTCCTGGCTCCAGACTGCTCAGTCACTGAAATGTGGCAAACCATTATGGAAGGCTATTGGTCATTAATTTGGTGATCAATTTTTAATTATTATTCAATTATGTGTCTTTAAGAAATGTCTTCTAAAGTATATTCTTAAAGGGAAAGCTCTTTAAAACAACAGGACTAAATGTGTGCAACAACCTTTTGTGCTGTCTTGTTAGCAGTGTCCAGCAGCTTTTTATGGCTGCAGGTGACTACAAATAGAGCATGACAGAGCAAAGCAGGCCACAGCAAAGGATCAACGACAGCTAGACTGGTAGGCAGTAAAGCACAAAGACAACATACTTGCCTTTTAAAAAAGTAATGGAGATATTGTGCTTTATTCCTGTTTTCAATTGGACATAGAAGACTGGAATTCAAGGACCTTCAATATGATCTAGGACAGCCTTGGTACACAATTTTGTTGAATTTTTAAGGAAAATTTCTGTCTTCATTAAGTTTTATAGCAGTAGAATTTGAGTAGAGAAAACATCACAAGGAGAACACTTAGTGGATTCTCTACCATCTTAAAACTTACCTGAGGGAGTAGAAATTTTTGCCTTTATTTGCAAGATATGAAAAATATTAATATAAATTTTGAAAAAAACCCCCCAAACTATTCTAGGGATTAATTGCAAGAAAGGTGAATACATTTTTTTTTAAAAAGAGGCCGATATCAATCAAGGTTGAAAACTGGAACACTATTCCACAGAATATATTGTATCCAATACTGTCCATAAGAAAATCATTGTCCTAATGTTCTTATCCTAAACCTTGTAGTAGTGTGATACGTTTGTCTGTAGGTAAAAAGAAAAAATCCCTTAAATGACAACACATTCAAAAAACTGCAATAATGACAAAGGAACTGTAGGAACTGATCATCCTGTTTGCACCAAACAACATCAGGTGGGTTAACCCATTTGAGCTCCTTGTGGAGACAAATAAAATATAAAAAATAACCAAACAATCCCACCCCCAAACTCAAACCAAACTAAACCAAAAAAACCCATAAAATTGTGCCTTTCATTTTTATTTCCTGGGTAAACTCTGCAGCAATCAAACACCAGGTGTCCATCGCGTTGCTGTCTTGAGACCGAAATCCAAATATTTGAATGTTGCATGAACATTGGGATGCGAATATGACTGAAGTTCTTTGACCTCAGTGAATGAATGCTGAGAACAGTCATTGCACAGGGCTGAAGTACATGAACATGCTCAAAATGATAAATTGCGCCTTCAGAACTGACTTGAATCACTAATTCTGTAACTGATAAAGAAAAAAAAAAGGGAAATAGTAACAGATGAATGCGGAATACAGGTTTGCCAAATTTGTTTGACAATAACAACATTCCTTGGCAATGGCTTTAGGTGATAAGGGAATAGTGCATGCGCTGCAAACCTTGGACATCAACAAATAAATATATGTGTGTGTATGTGTGTATACACACACACACACATATATATCACATCAAACAAAAATAATGGCAAAGAAAATGCTCAAGTTTTTTATCCCAGTTTTCTCTCTCCTATGAATGTATGAATACATTTGCTATATTGGCCTCTGCCTCAGAAATTTATAACCACTATTTCTGATGCTGCTTTATTTGGGGTGAGGATGAGGAAGGGTAAGGTTCTTCAGGACTCCATTACCTCCTTTGCCACCCCCTGCCTCATCTCGCCCAGTCCCTGGGGACTATGGGACCATACAGCTTCCCTCTACCCAAGAAATACTATAGCATAGATCAACTACCTGCTACTGATCTTCTCAAGGAATGAATCTGGGGCAAGACCTTCACCTGATTACAATGAAAGTGGCCATTCCCTGTCACTTTACACAGATGGTGGCCCATCCACTCCTCCTGTTCCCATCATCCCATTGTCTTGTTCAGAAGTTAAATGTGCAGTCAATGAGCTTCTTGGAGAGTTATTGAGACTTGCTGGACAGTGACTTCTCAGAGAAAGAGGGGTGACCACATGCTTGGAAGAAAATTGAATTATGCTCTCTTCAACTTCCATCTTTCTTGAGTCAGGAAATACACTTTCTATTCTAAACCAAACAGCACTAAATTATAAGATTCTTGGTCAAGTTCCAAAAGATTCTGCAAATAGATTTTATGTTTTGTTTGACCTGTTCATGCATTTGCAACTATGCTTCAAGTACGAAGTGCCTGCTTCCTTCACACTCCTGCTGTACAAGAAACTGAGCTGTTGCTGGAGGTGATTTCTGAGCCTGCACTAAGAATAGATTGTCTTACATATATAAGTTTCAGAATTAATTCATATTAATGGTTTTGCAAACTTCTTTATTGTCCATTGTCAAAACAATATGTCTTGCATAAAGTTTGGTCTTAAAATACAATGTGCACTATACAACTTCACTGTTATTTATCATAACACTTTACATTCCTCCTATAGTGCATGGATACTTTTCTTATTTAATGTATGTCAGAAAAAACTGAAAAAGTGATTTCTAGCCTATCAAAGCAGTACTTTAAATCTCTATTCCAACTTTAAGTGCTTAGACTTGCATCTCAGAAGGGTGAACAGAGAAATAGAAAATGTTACCTGGAAGGTATCTTTGGTTTGCAAACTTCTTCAAATTTCAACTAGTGAAAAACCCTGATTCTCTGATACCTGCATTCACCAGGTACTGTTGCACTGCGCTGGGTTTTGATGTGCTGTTAATTAATTAAATGTTAAATTAATTAAATCAAGCAAGATGAGTCCTCACTTCAATATTTTTATTGTTTAATACAAAGAACCAGAATTCACCCTCCAGAATTCCCCTTCCAACATATTTACTCTTCACTCAAACTGTATTCTCATCTCAAATGGTGAAATCTCTAACTGATCCCTTTGCCTTTTTTTCACTTTGATTAGTAGGTGCAAAACATGGTAACCTGATCAGAGGTTTGAGAAATAGATTTTTTACATTAAAAATATATTATGTACTCATAGATTTTTTTAACTCAAACTTCCTTTTTCATTTTCTTTCATTTTCTCTTTTTTTAAAGCACAAATATAATTCTCAAATCCAGTACTTATTATTTCTTACTGTCAGACATCTTTGCTTGAAAGAGAACATTACTTGTCATACACTCAATATTTCATGTTATGCCCTGAAATATAGCAACTCATCTGCTTGACTTAAATAAATCATTAACATCATAAGTTTAAAAATAACTTGAATAACATCCTTTTTGAGAGTATTTTTTATATAGTCTAGTCAGATTGAATTCAAAACATTCCTATAGCTCTAAAAATATACATACTCATGGTTTCTTCTTTTACAGGTTAGTTATTACACTTGGTACAAAAGTCTGCACACTACCAGATCCAACAAGGAATTTTCTAATACACGTTTATATTCAGCTCAGTTTTAGATACAATAACATTGGTTAAAAACTGAGTAGTTGTGTTTGACCTCTAAAACTCCTAGAACATTTTCTGTCCTGTGCTATGATAACTGAAAAAATAAATAGTAGTAACATTGATTAACTCTGATGGTGACAGACTGCAATTCAATAGAATCTTCATGAATATTTTTCTCTACACTTTGGAGGTTTAAATCTCTTTTTCTTTTCTTTTCTACTAAGGACTGTTTCATCCAGTGTAATTGCATACCTATTTCCAGAAAACATATTTCAGAATTATAAAAGCGGCAGTTTCCATTATTTCATTCTGAAAAGAAAAATCAAAGTAAAATTGGTATGAAAGTTTGTCTTGACTTCCCCACCTTCCTCCTCCCTAGCCTCTTTGAAATATGAGAGTAATTTTCTGTACGCAAACAGCATGGATGAATACAGTTAAAGTCCACCTCCATTCTTAGAAGTGTTTTCAACTTGCTTAATATAATAGCTTTACAGTGTGAGTCCTTGACTGGCAAAATAATCGGTATTATCTGGTATTTTCATTAAGATACCTTTGTTTTTCTTCTAAAAGCACTGCAAACTTTGTAAGCTGCTAAAAAAAAAAAAAAGAAAAGAAAACAGAAAACAGAAAAGTACTTTTGGATTTTTGCTCAGGGAAGAAGCCTGGGAACTCTCACTTTAAAAAAAAATACATTCATTGAGTATGAAAGCTTTAACCGGGTGTTTAGTAGAAGGATAGCCTGTATTTAAATGGTAATGTGCACAGCTAGATCAATAAAATTCTGAGTCACTAGCTGGAAAATAATGAACAATTTAAACTCTTTGAAAATGAATTGGTCACTCCTGAGCAAAAATGGTTTGCAAGCTGTTCCACCAGCAGTGGACATGATGAATTTACTGTGTTATAAATGTGTTTCCTCCATTCCTGCTCCCTCATTGTTATTTCTTATGAAATACAGAAATGACAATAACTAGCAATTATCACTGACAATTTAACAAACTTATAAACAATCTGGGTTTCCTTTCTGCATCCCCTCTGGAGTAAGAGGTAGCCTATGGCATGTCTGACTTTAGACCTGGCACACATTTGCTGGCTGGATAGAAAGCACAAATTAAATAGCCAGTTTAACAGCTGATTTCCATCACCTTTATTGGGAAATCCAGATGGAAGATGAGTGAATAAAGGGAGTATAAGGGAGGACTTTGAGAAAGAATTGCTCATGGACTCTTCTGAATGTGGAGGGGTGAGTGAACATTTCTTCAGCACACATCCCATTGCCTAGCATGGCTTTATTTCATATCACCCTTGTGGGTAGAAAGAAAAGTAGCAGCCATGATCACAAAGACGGCTACCTCTCACATAACCAGGTTCTGCAAGGGAAACCTACCCATGCAGTGATATAGTTACTGTGAGCTTGAGCAGGTGCCATGGCATGATCAGAAAACTTTAGGGCAAACGTCCATCTGCCATTTAGATGTGGATAGGCAGTTGTAATTGCATTACTTCAAGTAATGTCATGTCCGAGTGCACAGGTGTCTGAAATTGGAGCTGTTGACTTTAGTTACCTTACTGGGCAATTAGCTCACTGACATTCATATCCTACCTTTCTGGAATATGGAGAAAGGTTATTTATAAAATGGTTTCATCTACATTGCTATATAAAAGAAGGCTATCTTGAGCCCTGAGGTCCCTGTTGAATCCATGGTTGTTCACAGAGCTTAACTCCTTGCTCACTCCATGTCTGGCTTTGGGTCATTTCAAAATGTCACAGAATGACAGAGTGGTTTAGGTTGGAAGGGAGATCTAGAGATCATTGTCAATGGCAAGTTGAATCTGAGTCAGCAGTGCCCTGGCAGCCAGGAGGGCCAACCATGTCCTGGGGGGGGCATCAGGCACAGCATTGCCAGCCAGGTCAGGGAGGGGATTGTCCCACTCTGCTCTGCACTGAGGCAGCCTCGCCTTGGATATTGTGGGCAGTTTTGGGCACTGCAATATAAGAATGTTATTCAGCTGTTCAAGAGTGTCCAAAGGAGGGCAATGAAGATGGTGAAGGGCCTTGGGGGGAGGCCGTATTAGGAGGGAGGTCACTTGGTCTGTTCAGCCTGGAGGAGACCTCACTGCAGTCTTCAACATTCTCATGAGGACAGGCAGAGGGGTAAGTACTAATATCTTCTTTCTCATGACCAGTGACAGGATCTGAGGGAATGGCCTGAAGTTGTGTCAGGGGAGGTTTAGGTTGGATATTGGAAAAAGGTTCTTCAGCCAGAGGATGGTTGGGCACTGGAATAGGCTCCTCCAGGGAAATGGTTCACAGCACCAAGCCTGACAGAATTCAAGAAGTATTTGGATGACACTCTTGGGTACGTGATATGACTCTTGGGGATGGTCCTGTACAGGGCCAGGACTTGTACTCAATGATCCTGCTGGGTCCCTTCCAACTCAGCATGTTCTATAATTCTAAGATTCTATGAACTAGTCAACCCCCTCTGCTCAAATACAGTCACCTAGAGCATCTTGTCTAGGAAACATCCAGTCAGGTTTTGAATACCTTCAAGGAAACTCTGAAACCTGTCTGGACTGCCTGTTCCAGTGTTCGAACTACTTTGAAGTAAAAAAGTTTATTTTTGCCTTCAAATGGAATTTCAGGTGTTTTAACCTGTGCCCATTGCCACATGTTCTATCTCTGGGCACCACTTAGAAGAGTCAGGCTGCCTTTTCTTCATCAATATATCAACATACAGTTTTATCACAAGAAATTCAGGCTTTCTCTTCTCCAGGCTAAACAGTCCCAGCTCTCTCAGACTTCTCTTTCATTATCTCATTGCTAGGTGCATGCTCTGACTGCAAAATCCATTCTAATGCAGTTTTGTTCTTTAACCTCTATTGTGCCATTAACATTTCTGAAGGTACTGAATTTCCAAATCATACATGCATAACTGAAAGAAAGTATCCCTATAGTATTCTCGGGAATTTTTTACATGTCCCTTTTCACTTCCATGGCAGTTTCAGCTATCTGTGGCTTTATCAGGTAGGGCCATGTACATTTTTATGATGTAATGCCATAAATAAAATTATTTGTCTTTTGAGTGCTTAGTTTTTGGTAGGACATGCACAAAACACTGATTTGCACTTTTGATTCTTCTGATGCCTGAGAATTATAGTAATCACTCCCTATGGAGGCACTTGTGGAAAAGTAAGGCTTGAGGCTTCTGCACTAAATTTTATTCCTTTTCAATAATTGTTTTGTTGTATCTCATTCCCAACTTTGCATTGTAATGGTCGCACTCTTGTATCTGTTTCTCCTCTGTTCAGTCAAGCAGTCCAACCTTACTGCAGTCTATTTTCTCGCCCCAAAATGTTGTTCTTATTTGATGGAATTTCTGTTTTGTTTGCTATGAAATTTCAATTTTGGTTAGCAGACTATTGCTCTCTGCTTCCAAAACTCTTCAGGTCCACTGGTTATGGTCCTCAATTTTCTTTCCAAGGGAAAAAAACATGCCATTTACTTAGATCTTACTAGTTGTCTTACCATCAAAACATTTACTTTATTTTCATTGAAAAAAACTTGTTTCCAAATACAAACCAGATGGTGCCATATTTTTCGAGAAGATAACATTTAATATAGATAAACATGCTGCTATGTCTCCAAGGGTAGAAAAATATTTTATGTCAATGATACCTCTCAAAAAATTTACTGTGCAGAGATCATTTTATCTTTTTCTCTACATGTATTGCTTGTTCTGGGTCTATACAAATGAGTAAGTCTGTCTTTATCTCTACAATGGCTTTTTTTTTTTTTTCCTCCTTTACTTACTGTCTGATTTGTAGTGAGATTAATCATCCTCTGATTTTGCAGAACAGGAACTTCGCAATGACCAGTCTAGAAACTCAGGTTTGATCATATGCTGTTGAGATTTTACTTTAACACCAAATGGGGAAGAGCTTCTTTTCATAGTGTAATGAATGATACTGCTTTCCAAATGTATTGTTCACATCCAGTGTATAAATTCCCCATATGGGTATCAAACCAGCTTTGAAAGATGCCTCACTTTTACGTGTTTTGNGCCAGCCAGGTCAGGGAGGGGATTGTCCCACTCTGCTCTGCACTGAGGCAGCCTCGCCTTGGATATTGTGGGCAGTTTTGGGCACTGCAATATAAGAATGTTATTCAGCTGTTCAAGAGTGTCCAAAGGAGGGCAATGAAGATGGTGAAGGGCCTTGGGGGGAGGCCGTATTAGGAGGGAGGTCACTTGGTCTGTTCAGCCTGGAGGAGACCTCACTGCAGTCTTCAACATTCTCATGAGGACAGGCAGAGGGGTAAGTACTAATATCTTCTTTCTCATGACCAGTGACAGGATCTGAGGGAATGGCCTGAAGTTGTGTCAGGGGAGGTTTAGGTTGGATATTGGAAAAAGGTTCTTCAGCCAGAGGATGGTTGGGCACTGGAATAGGCTCCTCCAGGGAAATGGTTCACAGCACCAAGCCTGACAGAATTCAAGAAGTATTTGGATGACACTCTTGGGTACGTGATATGACTCTTGGGGATGGTCCTGTACAGGGCCAGGACTTGTACTCAATGATCCTGCTGGGTCCCTTCCAACTCAGCATGTTCTATAATTCTAAGATTTTATGAACTAGTCAACCCCCTCTGCTCAAATACAGTCACCTAGAGCATCTTGTCTAGGAAACATCCAGTCAGGTTTTGAATACCTTCAAGGAAACTCTGAAACCTGTCTGGACTGCCTGTTCCAGTGTTCGAACTACTTTGAAGTAAAAAAGTTTATTTTTGCCTTCAAATGGAATTTCAGGTGTTTTAACCTGTGCCCATTGCCACATGTTCTATCTCTGGGCACCACTTAGAAGAGTCAGGCTGCCTTTTCTTCATCAATATATCAACATACAGTTTTATCACAAGAAATTCAGGCTTTCTCTTCTCCAGGCTAAACAGTCCCAGCTCTCTCAGACTTCTCTTTCATTATCTCATTGCTAGGTGCATGCTCTGACTGCAAAATCCATTCTAATGCAGTTTTGTTCTTTAACCTCTATTGTGCCATTAACATTTCTGAAGGTACTGAATTTCCAAATCATACATGCATAACTGAAAGAAAGTATCCCTATAGTATTCTCGGGAATTTTTTACATGTCCCTTTTCACTTCCATGGCAGTTTCAGCTATCTGTGGCTTTATCAGGTAGGGCCATGTACATTTTTATGATGTAATGCCATAAATAAAATTATTTGTCTTTTGAGTGCTTAGTTTTTGGTAGGACATGCACAAAACACTGATTTGCACTTTTGATTCTTCTGATGCCTGAGAATTATAGTAATCACTCCCTATGGAGGCACTTGTGGAAAAGTAAGGCTTGAGGCTTCTGCACTAAATTTTATTCCTTTTCAATAATTGTTTTGTTGTATCTCATTCCCAACTTTGCATTGTAATGGTCGCACTCTTGTATCTGTTTCTCCTCTGTTCAGTCAAGCAGTCCAACCTTACTGCAGTCTATTTTCTCGCCCCAAAATGTTGTTCTTATTTGATGGAATTTCTGTTTTGTTTGCTATGAAATTTCAATTTTGGTTAGCAGACTATTGCTCTCTGCTTCCAAAACTCTTCAGGTCCACTGGTTATGGTCCTCAATTTTCTTTCCAAGGGAAAAAAACATGCCATTTACTTAGATCTTACTAGTTGTCTTACCATCAAAACATTTACTTTATTTTCATTGAAAAAAACTTGTTTCCAAATACAAACCAGATGGTGCCATATTTTTCGAGAAGATAACATTTAATATAGATAAACATGCTGCTATGTCTCCAAGGGTAGAAAAATATTTTATGTCAATGATACCTCTCAAAAAATTTACTGTGCAGAGATCATTTTATCTTTTTCTCTACATGTATTGCTTGTTCTGGGTCTATACAAATGAGTAAGTCTGTCTTTATCTCTACAATGGCTTTTTTTTTTTTTTCCTCCTTTACTTACTGTCTGATTTGTAGTGAGATTAATCATCCTCTGATTTTGCAGAACAGGAACTTCGCAATGACCAGTCTAGAAACTCAGGTTTGATCATATGCTGTTGAGATTTTACTTTAACACCAAATGGGGAAGAGCTTCTTTTCATAGTGTAATGAATGATACTGCTTTCCAAATGTATTGTTCACATCCAGTGTATAAATTCCCCATATGGGTATCAAACCAGCTTTGAAAGATGCCTCACTTTTACGTGTTTTGTTTCTTTAGCTTGGACTTTTCTTACAGTGTTAGCGCTGTTGTCTCTGACCTTGTATTAGCCTGTGCACCTGTTCAGTTTAAAATTAATGATATTCCCATGGCTTTCAAGATCTACTGATGTTCTCTTGTGACATAAGCAAATACTCCACTTAGGAGAGGTCATTTAAGGTAGTCCTTGTGTTGCTATCTTTCTTGTCTAAACAATGAATGACCTGCTGGCATTCAGAGAGTTTTGCAAAATAATGCTCTCCATTGCAATCCTAGCTTTTCTCTGAAGCGCCAGGGATTTTCTGGACTTACTGGTCAGCATGTGTTTAGCATGTAGTGTGTTAGGGCATATGCAAAAACAAGGGCCTCGGAAGTAACTTAGTAACATATGAAAAGTGGACATGGTATTCTCTGGAGAGACTAAAGCTGAACAGCACTGCTGGGTGCACATTTGTACCCTTTGGCACCAGGCATGGGCATCAATCTCTGAGAATAATGTATTTCACAGTCTTGTATATTTATTTACCACGTGTGCTGATAAAAGTCTGGCAGTCTTCAGGCTCAGGTCCTCAGCACTCCCCTTGGTAGTTTATTAAAAGGATAGGAACAGTCAGCTTCTGGGTGGAAACTTTCTGAAACCCACATGTGCTTCTTCACAACTTTGTTAGCTGCATAGAATTTCTGAGAAATATTCACTTTTGGCTAATCACCTGTCTCCATCTGAAACTGTTCCATTAAGAGACTTCTAGCAAGTCATATGTACAGCTATAATTTCAAAGAGTTCTGCAGACACAACAGGATATTTTTAAGGCAGGATTTTCTAGAAACATAGAGATGGCAAGTGACTGTCGACATGAAAGTTTAAAAAGACTACTCGTAAAGAAGAAAAACAATCACATGTATAAATTATAATGTTAATCTGCAGTATAAGCCTATCAGCTTATCAGGAAACCACCTATGGATTTTTTTGGCACAATTACAATGATTTTTTTAAATTTTTCATTTTGAAGCAATATTGTAATTGAAGTAGTGACTTACATTAAAGAAACCATGAGAAAATTATAAAGAAGTTAATAAATAATGAAGCTATCTAAACTGCAAATAATACTTTTCATTGGGAATTGAAGTATTTTATATTGATCCAAAACTCTTCTTTCAAAAACTTGATTGGTTATTTTGCAAAAACCCTGCTTTATTGGATTATTTATTTCTTTTGGAACTGTTCTTACTTTTCCATTCTCTGTTCTTTTTTGTTATTCTACCAAACAAAAATATGAATATTCGCACAGTTCTTTTCTGAGATGACTGTTATTTCTCTGTGTATGTTCCAGTCGTAACCAGAAAAAGCTGAGATTGCAGCTTTCACTAGAAAAATACTAGTACATTGAAAAAGCAATAAAAAGCCTTTTTTTAAAATTATTTTTGTTAGTTATTATGTGAAACCATTGGAACAAAACTGAAAGCTGTTAAGACAAAACAAAAAAAAATTCCAGGAATTACAACCAGTCCTTTTCTTAGTTGACGATATATTTTCTTAAGGATGTCTTCCTTTTTGGTACAATTCATATTGAGAACTCCTTCCTGTATATACTAAAAGTTTTAATAGGGATATACTATTCAATTTCAATTCCAGATGTCAAAGCTTTTGTTGCTTCTCTTTCCAACCTAAAGAAAGGTTTCTATACCTAAAGACTTGTCTACTTCCACCCACATCAGTTGATCAAGTAGCAGATATTACTTCTGCCTGAAAATATTGTCCTACCTGGTTTTTTTGTTTTGTTTGATTTTTATTATATATATATATATATATATATATAAATATTACTTTAGAGAGAGATATTTTCTATACAGTATTTTGGAGACAATCTCTAGTGTTCTCTATTGACAATACAGGAATGCAAGGGACAGTGATCTCTTAATTTAGGCACTTCATTAAGTAATTTAAAACCATCTACTTAAATCTTCATCCTTGATGCCTCACCAGGTAACCAACTGTTCAAGCAACTCTAAAAATTTCTGCATCATATAGTGAGAATGTCACTACAGAAAAATCTGCCCCATTGAAGTCAGAACACAGCATTGATTTCATTTGTTTTTAGACATATAGCTTTTAGATTACAGAGCATCCTTCCACAGAA